>CAUYUJ010005335.1:268307-450807 GCA_963575745.1 Prorocentrum cordatum
TCTCTCTCTCTCTCTCTCTCTCTCTCTCTCTCTCTCGCTCTCTCTTCCTCTCTCCCTCTCTCTCTCTCTCTCTCTCTCCTGGGCACAATGGAGAAGTTGACGTGTACTTCCAGGCGCTGAGTTCAAAAAGTCTGCGGCCCTTTAAGGGGGCCGACGATGGCGCGCGTCACCCGCGAGCGCGTTGGGGACTTATGCGTTGCCCGCAATAGAGAAGGACACAAGTAATTTCAAAAACTGAATTTGAACATTACGCGGCTCTTGAAGGAGGCCGACGGTGACGCGTGCCACCCGCGAGCGCGTTGGGAACATATGGATTGTCCACCGTAGAGAAGTCGACGTGCAATTCCAAAAACTGAATCAAAAAAATCTGCGGCTCTGCAAGGAGGCCGAAGGTGACGCGCGTCACCTGCGAGCGCGATGGGGACTTATGTAATGTCCACCATAGAAAGGTCGACATGTACTTTCAAAAGCTGAATCAAAAAAATCTGCGGCTCTGTAAGGAGGCCGACGCGTTGGGGGTTCGTGCATTGTCCACAATAGAAAAGTCGACGTGTAATCCCAGAAACTGATTGCAATAATTCTGCTGCTCTTTAGGGGTGCCGGCGGCGACGCGCGCCACCCGCAGGCGCGTTGGGGACTTATGTATTGTCCACCATAGAAATGTCGACATGTAGTTCCAAAGACTGAATTCAAACATGTCTGTTGCCCTTTCAAGGGGGCCGACGGTGACGCCTGTCACCCGCGAGCGCGTTGGTGACTTATGTATTGTCCACCGTGGAAAAGTCGACATGTAGTTCCAAAAACAGAATTCAATATTTCTGTGGCTCTTAAAAGAGGCCGACGCGGTTGGGGAGTTCTGCGGTGACCACAATTGACAAGTCGCCATGCTGTCTTGGAATCTAAAACGAACCACTGTCGTCGTGGCCGTCGACCTCGTCGTCGTCGTCGTTGTTGTCGCGAAGCGCTTTCACTGAGGAAGAGGAGAGAAGGGGGAACGGAGGAACTGGCAGGGCGGGGGGAGGGGGGAGGAGCGGACGGGTAGAGGATGGAGGAGGGGGGGTAGACAAAATGAGCTAATTCAGAAGTGGGGGCAGGAGATTGGCGCAAGGAGAAAAGCCACTGGAGCGCGGGTGGGGATGGCTGTGTGAGAAAGGCGCCGGCAGGGCAGACGCATTGGCATCCGCGGCCGTTTCCAGGTCTGCCTCCCCGCGCGCCCCGCCGCCTCCGCGACGGGGCGCTGGCCCCCGCTTTTCTCTAGCGGGGTCGAAGCGGAACGTGCGCTCCGCGCCCGGGGTCTTGCAACGGCGAAACGTTCCTCGCCCGTCGCTCCCGCCCATGCACGCGGCCGACGGCTTCGCCGTGTCCGCGCGGGGCACGAGGGCCAGAGCTGCGACCTTCCTGTCGCCCCAGCGCGTGCGCAGGCGGACGCCGGTCCCGTCGTCGCGGCGCGCCGCGAAATCCTACAGTTGCAGCTTCGCTTTCACCTGCTGCCCCGCAAACTGCGGCGCGCGAGATTTTCCGGCGCATGTGGTCGTAGCTGTTTGGCCGTATTTCCAAAGAACCACCGGTCAGGGCCCCGCTGCTGCGGGCCCCCCCCGCAATCTCCCTGATATCTTCTTCCCCGAGCATCACCGCCATCCCTTGCCACCGCCTCGGGACTTCCTCGTCGCTCTTGAAAGACAAGCTCGTTCCCTCACCGTGTTCGCAAACATAGACCACGGTGGGCTCCTCGTCGTCGAACCGCTTGGCCTCTGACTCGAACGGCCCTCTTGGGTTTTCTTTGGTGCCTCGCCCATATTTCAACGCCTGGTTGCGTTGCTTAAACGATGCGCCGAGCCTCTCTTCATAATTCAAGAAATCATCGACGTCAGACTTTTCCCAATCCCGGGGCCCCCGCGCCGCCGCTGCCGCGGTGGCCAGAAGTCCCGGCGCCGCGCGCGCGGCTTGGAATCCCGGCCCCTCTCCGGGCAAAAATCCCCAGATTCTGGCGTGTTCCGGAGGGCAGCCCGCGCGAAAGTATCGAATTCGGGCATGCCGAGACCAGGGGCGCGGGGGCTCACGACGCCAACCGCGGCGAAGGGACACGGCCGTTCGTGTGCGACCGCCGCCGCTGATGCGGCAACAGGGACGTCGCGCCACTTAGCGCCCCCCATTGGGGTGTTCCCGTCTTGTCGCCACTCTCTCGTGCCCCACGCTGACCAATCACGGCCGTCCTCCCAGCCAGACCAGCCGCCACTGCGGCTGGCCCACCAGCCTGCCGCGCAACCCCATGTGTTTCCGCCTGCATCGCCCAATGCAAGACGATCGCGCCAGCGCGCGTGAGGCCGCGAGCGGCCCCACTGCACCGTTGCTCGCGGGCGATCCCGCGGGCGCGGGATGGTTTGAGCAGAACGGCGGCGGACGACGCGATGTGATTGGACGGCAGAGAGGTTGAAAGAAAAGGGGCGGAAAGATGGAGAACGAAGTGGACGAAGAGCGGGAAGTCGAACCTGAGGGGGGAGAACAGGGCGAAGAGAATGAGGAAATGCAGACGGAGGTAAGTGACGAGGTAAATGGCACAGAGGGGCAACATTGCACACTTAATGCGGATTGTGGATTACGCTTTTCGTTCGTGCCCATCGAAATTCTGCATGGGGGGAACGGGTCTTGAGGGAAACGGGTCCTGGACCCCTGGAACTCCCCCCAAGACGAAATCTGCATCCTGAGTCGTTGTCTGACAGTCCCAGGGCCCACGGAGGGCCCTGGAAAACCAAAACAGGCGAAAAACTTCAGGACCCCGGTTCTTTTAGGACCCGGCTGTGGAGGCCTCCTAGATGGAGTCAGAGTAGATGGGGTCGGAGGGTCTCGCCGCATCCCCCGATACATCGGCGATACACTGGCGACGTCGGCGTGGAGAAAACTGCACCGCACATCGAGCCGCATCGCGGCGCGATCCTCCGACCACGTCTACTCCGACACGCCATCCAGGAGGCTTGGAACTTCCCCCGCGCAGGGAGGCACACGGGAGCAAGCGCTGCCCCTCTGGCCGGCAGAGCCCGCCCGCCACGGCGCGCCGAGGCGCGGGCCCGGCCATGCCCTTCTCCAGCGCGGCGACGGCGGCGGCAATGGCGCTGACGTTGGTGTCGCTGCGAGGCCGCGCGCGGGTCGCCGCCGCCGCCGCGGTCGTGCCAGACGACGAGGACGAGGACGAGGACGAGGACGACGACTGTTCACATCCTCTCGCTGTGGACAATCACGGCGGAGGGCTTTTGTCGGTCTGTGGCCTGCGGGGGGCCCTCGCCGGGCCCCGGGGCCGTCGAGCACTGCTCACGGGGTGAGAACCAGGTCCAAAGGAAGGAGTTCAACTCTCTGGGGAGCCAGGCTGTGGAAAACTTAACAAGGACCTACGGACCCGGGTCAATGCAAACTCAGGTCGGCCGGGCTCGCGGAGAAACTTGATTTGTACTTGAAGGCACTGGAGTCGTTGAAATTATTGGAAGCAAACGTCGCCCTGACAAAGCAGGAACAAAGCCCAGCGAACACAAAACCTTTCGAAGTCAATGAAACCATGAGCGAGTTAGAGCACCGATACAACGAGGATGAGGAACACATTTGGATCATTATGAAAAGACGCTCTTCTTACCGCGATGTGAAGAGGATTATGCACTTCAAGCTCCAGGAGTTGGGAACACAGGCCGAGCTGGGCATGGCCAACTCTTGCGTCAACAGTCTCCAGCGGGAGATCGACTACAACACTTTCTTGCGCATGGTGGGCACGTCAGACAAGGCAGCCGTGGACGTATTTTACTCTTGGGCCTCAACATACCCTGCGACCTCTTTGCAGATAGAGGCAAATTGACCGAGGCAATGGCCAAGACGCTGTACAAGTCCATGTTTGAACGAGCCCGCACACGCCAGAAATCTCAGCAGGATCGAGAGGCAAAGGAGAATTATCCCAGCAAAGCAACCTAACAGCGATGTGTATAAGCATATCTGGAAGCATTCCCCTTAAGATTCAGGTGAGAATCCAGTTGTAGAATTATGCTGTTCTCGCAGTCGCAGTCGCATTCGCAATGACAGTCGCAGTGGCAACGGCCTTAGGATCCAATGGAATCCTAAGGATTCCTATGGATTCCGAAGGCATCCTTAGGCATCCTTCAGAATCCATAGGAATCCTTAGGAAACCTTTAGGAACTCTGATTCCTGAGGATTCCTAGGGATTCCTAAAGATTCCTGAGGAATCCTAAGGATTCCTGAGGATGCTTAACTATGCCTACGGATTCCTAAGGATTCCTAGGGATTCCAAAGAATTCCTAAGGATTCCTATGTATTCCTCCGGAAGCCTCAGCCTGCCTCAGTTTCAGCCTCAGCCTCAGCCTGCCTCGGCTTGCCTCAGCCTCAACCTCAGCCTGCCTCGGCCTCAGCCTCAGCCTTTCAGCCTCAGCCTCTCAGCCTCAGCCTCAGCCTGCCTCAGCCTCAGCCTGCCTCAGCCTCAGCCTGCCTCAGCCTCAGCCTGCCTCAGCCTCAGCCTCAACCTCAGCCTGCCTCGGCTTGCCTCAGCGTCAGCCTCACCATGCCTAGGCCTCAGCCTGCCTCGGCCTCAGCCTGCCTCAGCCTCCCCTCCTCCCCCCCCCTCCCCCTCCCTTCCCCCCCCCCCATTCAGCCTCACCTTGTCTCAGCTTCGGCCTGCCTCGGCCTCATCCTCAGCCTCAGCTTCAGCCTCAGCCTGTCTCGGCCTGAGCCTGCCTCGGCCTCAGCCTCAGCCTGCCTCAGCCTCAGCCTGCCTCAGCCTCAGCCTCAGCCTGTCTCAGCCTCAAGCATCAGCCTCAGCCTGCCTCGGCCTCAGCCTCAGCCCGCCTCGGCCTCAGCCTGCGTCAGCCTCAGCCTCAGCCTCAGCCTGCCTCAGTTTCAGCCTCAGCCTCAGCCTCAGCCGCAGCCTCAGCCTGCCTCAGCCGCAGGTTGCCTCAGCCTCAGCCAGCAGCCTCAGCTTCAGCCTCAGCCTGCCTCAGCCTCAGCCTCAGCCTGCCTCGCCTTGCCTCAGCCTCGGCCTCAGCCTCAGCCTCAGCCTGCCAGCCTCAGCCTCAGCCTCAGCCTCCTCAGCCTCAGCCTGCAGCCTCAGCCTCAGCCTCAGCCTCAGCCTCAGCCTGCCTCAGCCTCAGCCTGCCTCAGCCTCAGCCTGCCTCGGCCTCAGCCTGCGTCAGCCTCAGCCTCAGCCTGCCTGAGCCTCAGCCTGCCTCAGCCTCAGCCTCAGCCTGCCTCGGCGTGCCTCAGCCTCAGCCTCAGCCTGCCTCGGCCTCAGCCTGCCTCGGCCTCAGCCTGCCTCGGCCTCAGCCTGCCTCAGCTCGGGCATTCAAAATATGGCATCGGACTGGTGTTCTGGGAACACGCAGATCTCAAAGTGGCTCACAGTTGGCTCCGGGCAATCAAAAGATGATGCAAAAATAATGTTCTGGGAACACGAAGAACACGAACTGGCCTACAGTTGGCTCCGGGCATTCAAAATGTGGCCTGGGAATTGTGTTCTGGGAACACGAAGAACACGAAGTGGCTTACAATTGGCTCCGGGCATTCAAAATGTGGCCTGGGAATTGTGTTCTGGGAACACGAAGAACACGAAGTGGCCTACAGTTGGCTCCGGGCATTCAAGATGTGGCCTGGGAATGGTGTTCTGGGAGCACG
Source organism: Prorocentrum cordatum (assembly GCA_963575745.1). Lineage (NCBI taxonomy): Eukaryota > Dinophyceae > Prorocentrales > Prorocentraceae > Prorocentrum > Prorocentrum cordatum. The sequence continues at coordinate 273,966 of CAUYUJ010005335.1, forward strand.
AAGAACACGACGTGGTTTACACTTGGCTCCAGGCATTGAAAATGTGGCCTGGGAATGGTGTTCTGTTAGCTCCGGGCATTCAAAATGTGGCTCCTGGCAATGCAAAAAAGGAGTCCCCGGTTTTCCGCGGCACCCGTCCGGGATCTGCCCAGACCCCCCTGGGGAGTCATGATGCTCTCTTTTGACCCCACTAGAAACCTATCAGTCTTCGCTGTTAGGTAAAACAAAAAAAAAAACAGAAGGCAGTGCTGACAAAAGCGGCATCTTTGAATCCACATGAAATTATCAAAGAACAGATGCGGCAAGTTTTCAAAGAGGAGCTTTCGAAAGGAAAGGGCGGCAAAGGAAAAGGTAAAGACCAAGGTCGAGGCGCAATACAAGATCCCAACACATCGAAGTACGAGGTCGATTAAATCAATTTGACCAGCGACAAAGCTGTAGAATAGATGAACAAAACACACATAACAACGTGCTGCAAGAAAAATCAGGCCGGGAAACGGCCAGGCCCCTGGCGAGAGCCAGGGGCGCGAGGACACGAACAAGGGCATCGGCAAAGGCAAGTGCAAGAGCCAATCGAAGGGCAAAGCCAAAACAAAATAATAGAACGTACCAACAAAAAGAAAGACTTGAAAAGGAATACAAAGACCGGAATGGAGCGTACCAAAAAGGAGCGACGAAAGGAGGCAAAGGGGGACGGAAAGTCAAGTCCTCAAAGCCTTCTGGAACCTTTGCGAAGGGATGGACACAGTGGAGCCGAGCAAGATCATGAGGCCAAATCTCTTAGCACACCACGTGTATATCCACGGATGCGGTCGCCGAGTGGAGCATCCGCGACCAGGCAGTTCTCCATGGCCAATGTCGTTGCGCCTTGGAGATTGCAATCGTGAACACATGTTTCACAGAGGGACGTCCCCCAGACTTCGGTACAGCGCTGCGGATAAAAACCTCTGCAATGGTATCCGCTGGCGCGCACTACTTGGCCAAGGACGCCGGCCTTGGTCGGGGGAATACAGAGTCAGCAATTGCAATTACATTCAAGTAGGGGGGGCAGAGATCGAACATCGAAGCATCATGTAGTGACCTTGCACGAAGTATCACTACAACTCTCCAGGATTCAACCAAAGCGCAGCACGGTAGGAGAAAGTGGGGAAATATAATGTTGCTACCCAGTGGGCTGCAACATGGCTCGCCAAAAACCCGGACGTTACAGGCCCCACTAACAAAGATTGAGGATGTGCCTTGATTCAAATGCGTGACCTGAAACAGCTTCTTCGAAACAAGTCTGATGATGGCCATTACGTGTGCGACCCCGTGAAAACTTTAGCACCACTCATGTCGGCGTACCTTCGCCATTGCAGGGAAGTTGCCCGTGTGATGGCCGAGGACGGTCTCAACGCCTTCCTACGGAGAGGGCTGTCACGATGCAAAGTTTTATCGTCGGCGGTCTTCTTCAAAATCAAATCCCACAAGCCTGTTGGGCAGACCTCTGCCAGCCTCATCCATTATTCCTTTATGCGTGTATTTTCGACAGCAGGCCGTGCAGTGGACACATACAGTACGTAACTCTGACGAGCTCGTGCAAAAGATCACGTCCGAAAACTATGGGGAGCGCGTTGGCTTCACCGAACTGGACGTCCAAGATGTTTACTTGAATGGCGACCACCCTAACATCGTGGAAACCGTTCGAGCGACGTTCATGGACCGTGAAAGGGTGGTATTGAAAGATGCCCTCTTGTTTGTTGTCTCACGAACATGTGCATTGCGAATTTTCCCAGACGCTGTCTGGATCGCCGCTGTGGGGTCCAGCACTGGGCAGCGACACTCTGGATAATTATGTGATGTGTACTATACCACGTGGTGGAAATATATTTCGCTATTAACCCATATGTCATGTCGCATTTCGGGATTTTGGAGTACGCCCAGTATCGCGACGACATCTTGCTCATTACTGCAGGAGCCACTGTGCTTACACAATAGATGCAGCAATTCGAGACACAATGTGAAGGATGATTAGGATGTCGAGGTCGACATAGCCAAGTGGCAACATGCTCGCACGCTGGGCGAAACATCATTCAAAGGCCTGCGTTCCAGGGTCCCGCGGCAGGAAGTAGGGCAACATCGCGTCGTTTTCTGTTGGAAGCATCCAACGCCAGGGTCTCAATGGGCCTCCTCTGGGGCGCCACGGAGGACCTCCAGGGACCCCTGGGCGCCGACAGGGGGTCGCCGCCGCCGCCGCAGCCGTCGCCGCCGCCGCCGCCGCTGCCGTCGCCGTCGCCGTCGTCGTCGTCGTCGTCGTCGTCGTCGTCGTTGTCGTTGTTGTCGTCGTCGTCGTCGCCTCGTCAACGTGGGGGGTGGGGGGCAGGTCGAACCTCCTCCTCGTCGTCGTCGTCGTCGCCGTCCTCGTCCTCCTCCTCCTCATCCTCCTCCCCCTTCTCCTTCTATTCTTGTTCCATTCTAGTATTCCTCCTCCTCCTCCTCCTTCTCCTCCTCCTGGTCCTCTTCCTCCTCCTCCTCCTCCTCCTCCTCCTCCTCCTCCTCCTCCTGCAGCACCCTCCGCCCCCCCAGCCCCCCATTCCGCCCTTTTTCCGCCCGTCCCGTCCTTCCACCCCTCTCCGCCCGCTTTCGCCTCCCCCCGTCGCCCCTCGTCCCAAAAACGTGTCCTCCGCCTCTTCTTCGCACGTTTCGCGGGCGTTGACCGGATGGTCGCAGCGTCTAGTCATCCTCCTTCCTTCTGACTGTTTATCCTCCTCCTCCTCCTCCTCCTCCTCCTCCTCCTCCTCGTTATGCTTCTCCTTCTCCCTTTCAATTTCTCGTCGCCCCCCCCCCCCTCGCGCGCGCGCGCGCTGGAGGGGTGGGGGCGGGCAGTGGCCTGGGGGGTGGAGACGGAGGAAGGTGGAGGAAGGCGGGAGGAGGGACGACGACGAGGGAGGGGGAGGCCTTGGGCGAGGGGAAGAGGGAAGGGAGGAGGATGAGGACGAGGATGAAGAGGCGGAGCACTCTCATGCCATCAGGAAACAGGAAACAGGAGGAAGAGGAGGACGAGGACGAGGAGTAGGAGGAGGAAAAGGAGGAGGATGAGGAGGAGGAGGAGGAGGAGGAGGAGGAGGAAGAGCGCAGCGCCTCTCGCGCGTCTCCTGCCAGCCGCGCTGGCGCGCGCCCGACGGACTAGGCCGAGGCGCCCTCGCGACTCGCGCCACGATGGCGGAGAGGGCAAGGTGGAAGAAAGTGTGGAGGAAGGACGAATCAAGGAAGATCCCGTCCAGCAAGAAGTAGGAGGGCAACACGGAGCCGCAGGCGAAGCCAGTAGCGGGGAGGGCGTAGACGTCCTCCTTCGTGCGACCCACAACCCAGACAAGTCACTCACCAAGGTAACGAGCATGGGGGAAACACCAACAAGTCAGACACGTGCGAAATGTTGCCACTCGCCAAGCGGATGGAAGGTCATGTCGACACCTCCCTCCAGTGGGAGTTCCCAGGCAACGAGCGCCCCGAAGACCTCCCCGTGGCTGCGCGTCCCGACCGCGTAGCCGACCTTGTGCACGGTACCGCGCAAACCGACAAGGATTTGGTGGAGACGAGAGCGGCCACGGCGTCGCTTACCTGGCACTTCTGTCTTCAGATTACCGCTGACTTGGACCCTCATGCTGCCCAGCACGCGCCGTCTTTGCGGTCAGACTCGCCATGGGCTGTCTGGACCGTCTTCGGTTCGTTGTTTTGCCGCAGGCTGTCAGTGGTTCCAGAGGTGGACCCAGAAGTACCAGTCAACGAACCAGCAGCGGTTGCTCCTGAGGCCAGCTCGCGGCGCGCAGCCGCATATAGAAAGCAGCCCTCAAATATGTTCCGAACAACTGGGCTACTTACCACCGCCTGAGTGGCGTCAGGAGCTTCACCGTGGGTTCGGCTCACGGCCATCACCCCGCTAGCTTCGCCATGGGCTGTGCTAGCTGGGTGCGGTTTGTCACCTTGCCTTTGACTTTCAGCACTGGCATCGCCTCGGCCAGTGAGACTGCACAAACTGTCGTGGACCTCGTCGACCTCCACAAGATGAGCCTCGGAGTTCATGTCAGCCCCCACTCCAAGCGGAGGCCAGGTGCTTCCAGCAGCAGTGCCGCCCGACCCCTGCCCCGTGACCCGAGCACCGACGGGAGCAAAGGCAGGCGGCCGTGCGGCAGGCCTGATCGGCAAGACCGCCGACTCAGGAGTGGCACTCGGAGTGGACACACCCTTGAAGTCGATCGGTATGGCACTCGAAACGGGCTCCAGCTTGGCGGGTACGTCATGGACGCCCGCCCTTTCATCCTTCGGTGGCCCAGACGCCACGGGACAATTTTGAGCGAATTGATTTGGAACGTTTTGGAGGGGGAGGAGGAGGAGGAGGACGAGGACGAGGAGGACGAGGAGGAGGAGGAGGAGGAGGAGGAGGAGGAGGAGGAGGAGGAGGAGGAGGAGGAGGAGGAGGAGGAGGAGGAGGAGGAGGAGAGGGGAGGAGATGGGGGAGGAGGAGGTGGAGGAGGTTGAGGGGGGAGGAGGCGAAGGCAGGCGCAGGGAGGGGGGAGGCGGGACGACGAGGGGGCAAGGGGATGGAGGAGGTTCAAGAACTTTAGTGAAACGTATGGAGGTTTCTCCCTGTTGTTTGAGGAATCCGGACGTGTCGATGGAGGCATCCCGTGCTCCTCCCCCTCCTCGTCCTCCTCATCATCCCCCCTACTCCTTACCTTCCCCCCTTCACCTTTCCTTGTCCTCCTCCCCCCGTTGTCTCCTCCTTCCTTCTACGTTGTTCTCCTCCGTTTCGCGTCTCCTCCTCCTCCTCCTCTTCCTCCTTCGTGCGTGGGGGAGGAGGGGCAGGTAGAGCTCCTCAGCAGAGGGGTGAGGAGGGGGAAGAGGAATGTATTCGGAGGCTTCCAGACGAAGGATACAGGGAGGGAGACGGGGCAAGGCAAGCTAGGTGCGCTCGCACCTCATTTGACATCCGATCTGTCCTGCCCTTCCCTTCCCATGGCTCTGATGTTCTCTATCCGCGGAAGCGTGTCATAGCCGATGAGGATAGGAACGGGGAGAAGCAACGATGAGAAGATGGAAGGAGACCAGGAGAGGAAAGAGGCGGAGAGGGGAGAAGGAGAGAGGGCGGGAAGGAGAGAGCTTTGGCCAGAAGGGTGAAAGGATGGAGACGGGGGGGAGTTGACAGGGAGGCGAGGATTGAGAGGGAATGAGAGTGGGAGTGACGCGAGAGACGGTGACCGCTGCGCCCGCAGAGAAAGGGCCGCGCACCCGACCCAGGAGGCGGAGGAATACTCGGGGGGCGGCTTCCCATCTCTCCACCCTCCCTCCATCCCTCCTTCCACCCTGTCCAAAGCCTCCCCCTCTTCCTCGAGGGGAGGGGTAAGGTTCCTGATCCTCCTCTTCTTCCGCATCCTCATTCTCCTCCTAGCTCCTCCTCCTCCTGCCCCTCCTCCTCCTCCTCCTCCTCCTCCTCCTCCTCCTTATCCTCCTCCTCCTCCTCCTCCTCCTCCTCCGCCTCCTCCTCCTCCACCTCCCACCCTCCTCATCCCTCTTCCTCCTCCTCCTCCTCCTCCTCCTCCTCCTTCTCCTCCCACTCAACTCATCCCTCCTCCTCCTCCTCTGTCCCTCCCCCCCTGGAACCTACCGTCCTCGTCTCCGCCCCCTTCTCCCCTCCTCCTCCTCCTCCTCCCTCCTCCTCCTCCTCCTCCCTCCTCTTCTTCTCCGCCTCCTCCTCCTCCTCCTCCTCCCCATCCTTCTCCTCGACGGGGCTGGGAAAAGGATCTGAAGCCTCGTCTTCCTCCTCCTCCTCCTCCTCCTCCTCCTCCTCCTCCTCCTCCTCCTCTTGCTCAACAGGGGTGGGAGGAGGATCTGAAGCCTCCTCCTTCTCCTCCTCCTTCTGCTCCCCCGTCTCCTTCCCATCCCGCCCGTCCTCACTCCTATTGCACCCTGTCCCGCTCCCTCCCCCAGGGCAGAAACAGAAGGAGGAGGCATGGGGCTGGCGCAGGAGAGCAGCGCAGGAAGCAAGGGACGAGAGAGGAGGGGACAACTATGTCACCTACTATCAAGACTGGCAATAATGGCGCGCGGTAAGGATGCAAAGGCATTGGACGCCCGTGTCGAAGCTCTTTCGAGCGGGGCGCCTCCAACGAGGGTGGTTAAGGATAGACCGAATAGGCACGGATGAAAGAGTACCCTGGAGACGGTTACCCATCCTTACGAGCGACGACGAAACGGGACGACGACGATGACGACGACGACGAAACGGTTACCCATTATTTCCTCATCGGTTTCGACGACGACTAACAGGACGACGAGGATGACGAGGATGACGAGGACGACGAGGACGACGACGGACGACGGCAACGGCGACGACCGCGACGACGACGACGGACGACGAACGACGACGAAACGGGACGACGACGACGACGACGACGACGAAACGGTTACCCATCCTTTCCTGCTCGGTTTCGACAAAGACTAGCGGGACGACGAGGATGACGGCGACGACGAAGACGACGACGACGACGGACGACGACGACGAGGAAGAGGACGAGAGACGACGAAAACGACGACGACAACGAATTTCGCGCATCGCGTGGTGATCTGCGTGCCCTCGCGCCGCCGCCGTGGAGAAGGGCGCGTCTCCAGCCCACGCCGCCATGCACGTAGGGCGACCTTCTTCGCGCCCCTTGGGGTTCGGGGATCCTCTGACCCGGGTCAATCCAGACCCGGGTCAGCAGGAAACCAAAAACTGCAATGCAGGAAAAAAAAAACTGCAACGCGAGTCTTCGCAAACCCGGGTCAGCCAATATGTGCGGCCGCCTCGCGGCCACGAGCGGCTCCCTAACCCGGGTCGGCCAGAGGGGGTCTTCGCAGGATCCTGCAGGATCTGGCGCCCTGGCTGACCCCCGTTTGCGTTGACCCCCGTCTCGAGGCTCCCGAGGGGTGACCGATGCCGCCACGCCGGTTCTATCGAGTCTTGACCAGCGCTAGGAACCGACGAAAACGCTCGAACACCTCAAACCTCGAGACTTCGTTCCACGAGTCCAGAGCTCCTGTCGGACTTGAGCTTCAGGAAGGCCTCGTGCTCAGAGTCGCGCATGGCCGTGGCCTGCAAACTTGGGCTCATCGGGCGGCCGCGTGGGGACAAGGAGTAAACTTCTGGGAAGCATCTGGAAACGCGATCAATAGGCAACCGCACGTAGGTGGTTAGGAAGAACCTCCTGGGAGGCCTTCGTCACAACGATTGAAGGATATGTTATCCGAAAAGAAAACATCAAGCCAAATCAGCCCCGAATCAACCCATGATTAAACCCGATGAAGTCGGTACGAAACGATATATAAACAAAATTGAACGGGAATATTTCGGACTACGCTGGTTGTCGACCACGGATACACCAGCGCCAATGGTGAATTTAACCTCCCAAGAATTGCATCCTAATGGGAGGCATCCGTGGACGCGCTCAATAGGAAACCACCTGTGAACCCAACCCTTGCAGGTCAGATGTCTGATCGACCAGCCAGGTGGGGTTCAGAAATTGAAAGATGTCTGCAGCCAAGTGAGCTCCAACGTGGGTGCCCGGTACCCCAACAGCGATTGGACCCATGTTTTCCAAACGGTGTCGCGTAATCAAACCGACTGGCCCAGATTTGGGTGCTGCTCGACACACCCAGACTGAGCCGGGCTAGGCCAGAGTACGTGGCACCACCAAGGGACTACCAGGGCCGACGCTGAAAGCTACCTCCCATGATCTTGCATCCTGAGCAGGGTAAAGAAGGGAAGGGGGCTCATACAAACCCTGAACTCAACCCCGTAAGAGCCCCCCAGGAGCCCTGAAAATCCGACCAAACCTCGCCAGCCTCTAGGGCGACAACTCTATACATATCCACTGCTCCCAAGCTTGGCCATGAGGACCTATACACAGCTCCTAGGCCCAGGAAGGGTCCAGCCAGGGGGCAGTGGATATGTATAGCTTTCGTCGAGCCTCGTTTGGCATTGAGGAAATGGGCCCCTGAGGGCAACGGCTCCCAAGCGCGCCGTGTCCCTTCGAACTGCTCTCAACGGCTCCGGGGCTTCGGAGACGCCCCAGGAGCTCGAAAACGGTGCAACACACCAGGGGACAGTTTCCCCCAGGACCCCTGTGCTTCATGGTGGCCCCTGCCCCCCCTCGTCCACCCCCAGACTGCTCCTGGAGGTGTTCGCCAGAGGAGGGAACTCGAAACAGAAGGGAGTGCGGCCAAGGCCGTCCACGGCGACGGCACAACCGAAGACCGACCGGACCGATTACGAAGCTGGAACCGACCGAAACCGACAGGCCGCAAGCAGCCTGGAGGGGCGCAGCGACGCAACAACGACACAACAGCCGACCGAGACGAGATCACCGAGCGCAACCGACTGCGACGCAGCTGCAGCGACCGAGCCGCGGACACCCGTGGCCTCCCGCCCCCCCCCCGCGCGGGGCCCGCGAGAGACGGCCAGATCGTGTCGTGACGACCTGCGCGCTGGTCTCTGGCACCGCGTGGACCGCTCAGCCCTGAGCGGTCACGGCCTCACGGCCTTGCAGCAGCGCCGACCGCTCGACGAAGGCGCAGACGAACCGATCGAACTGCGGACACCCTTGGAGGCCCAAGAACGTACTCAAACCTCGGATCCTCGATCATCCCGAGGGCGCTCGGACCCCCTCAGGGACCAGGTTTGTCCGGCGCCGCGCTGCGATTGCCATCGACCCCCAAAGAAAAACAGGTCGGTCTCGATGTTCTTTAAGACGCTGGAAGCCTAGATGACCGTCCTCCCATCCGTCCTCCCTCCCCCTGCCTCCTTCTGAGGTGCTCTCTGGCCATAATTTCGCACGGGAGTTCAGCCATGCCGATGATGTGGCTCTGGGAGGCCCAAAACCTTGCAACAACGCCCACACGCATAGGGCTCGATTCTCCTCTTTCCTCCCCCTCCTCTCCTCCCCTCCTCCCTCCTACCCTGTCCTCATCCTCCTTCTCCTCCAACCTCCACACCCCAGGATGGTAAGAAGAGACAACACCAATACCCGGGGCAAGAGCCAGGCGTGGTCGTCCTGGTCGTGTGGCCCTCCTGTGATGCGGCGCCCCGCTTGAGACATCTCCAGTCTGTAGCTCGGGGAAGCATCGCGGACCTCCTCACTTCAGCAACGGGAAGACCATGCGACCAAACAATTGAAGAACAAATTGGGCAGGGACGAATCAAACAAATAGTTGTTTCTCGTCTGGGTTGCCAGCTGCGGCCTGCTGGCATCAACGGCGGCGACGACGAACCAGGATCCCGCCAGCCCTTCTCCTCCTTTTCCTCCTCCTCCCGCTGCTGCTCCCCCGATTCCTCCTCCATTCTCCCCTTCTTGGGGTACACTGCATGCTCCTCCACATCCCTGATCACAGCAACTCGTCTGGGCATCGTTTCTGGATGGGCTGGTGGGTATACTCGAAGCGTCTAGAATACGGTCGGACCTAGGGCAGAAAACCATCCTTCAAGAGCATAAGACCCTCCGCCGGCCAAAACCGAAGAACACTCGAGGGTGCCCTCCCCAGGATGCACAGGAACATCCACCAAGCACGAAGAACCATGGGGTACCCTCCCCGAAGCGACCTCGATCTTATGCCTGAGTCCGACCGACCGCATGTGTTTGGTCGTCCACTTCCGGATGGGACGCTGCGCCCCCCCCCGTGTGGCGCGAGCGCGGCCGTCCTGCTCTCCAGAGCCTCCGGCGCCCTGCTGCTCTTTAAATCCGTAGGCCCTGCAGGCCCCGAAGAACCTCCCGAGGAATCAGTTCTCCAGCTCAGGCCGTGCTATAAAAAAAAATCATGACGTCGGGGGTCTAAGCTGATACGCCCGTTTTGAAACGCGACACTTGCCGTGTTCAAAACGTCCGTGCTCACACGCTGCGTTTTGGCTCAGCGTGGTGGCCCACGACTTAGCTAGCGCGTCGCGCCAGACGTTTGATCGCCCTGGGGGCCCGAAACTTGGCGGCGAGCCCTGGGGGAAGTGAGAAGAGGCGGGCCTTCTCAGAAGGCTCGGAAGTCCCCCAGCCTTCTGAAAAATATGCTGAACCTGCCCCGAATAAACATAACACTTCTCAGAAGGCCAGAGGCCATCTGAGAAGCCCCGCCACCTTCTGAGCTGGCCTTCTCCTTCTCACTTCCGCCCCTCGCTCGCCGCCGGGAAACCTTGGGTCCCAAAATGGTGCGGCGACAGACCGTACGGTGACAGGCCATGCCGTAACCTCGATATCCCCAAGGACCTCACCGCGCGGTTCGTGACCGCACCGTTTTGGGACGCTGGATGCCCCGAACGCCCGAGAGGTCCTCGGAGAACGACCTAAGTCCCGAAACCGTGCGGTAATCCAAAGTCCCTACTCACTCACGACGAACATCGGCCCGCAGTGACCGAGATGCAGGAAAAAACGCAGGGATTTCAGCCGAACAAAAACAATTACAATCAGGCTGCTGTAATACGGGGCACTAGATTCCCAGTCTAGCCCAGAGATCCGAAGGAACGGCCGTGAAATCCGAAAAGGGCTCGCCACCAACCAGGCAACGGAACGCATGCAAACCTAAAGAAACCACCGAGGCCCTGCCGACCTCGAACTGGATGTTATTTCAACGAACTGACCAACTACCTACCAAGCCACCCCAACCCAACCCGAAATCACCGTTGGGCTAGTCCATTTCCTGCGGGGGGTGGGGGGGCACTCCAGAACACGGAGGAAAAACGATGGAACCCGTACGCCCCCCAACCCGAAATGCCACCAGCCCTCCGGGCGTAGGTGATTTAGGGCGTTTCCTCTTCCAGCTTCCTAATCAAACCCCTTTCCCTACCCTATCCCCTGGAGTCTGGCCCCCCCTCCACGAACCCCTCCAACCCTCTTTCCACTCCACCACCCCCCTCCACCACTCCCATCCACCTCCCCTCCACCCCCCTTCCACGCCCCCCTCCACCACCATCTCCACCCACCTTCCACAAATATGAATTCTACCCTCCTCCCTCCCCTGATGACGCCTGGAAGATGTTCGGCCACCCTCCGCGCACTGTGTTTTTTACACGCAAGATTCCCGGGAGTTGGATTTTCGCTTGGTTTGTTTCATAATGCTGCTCCCGCTGATGCGCTGGCCCCATTTTCGGGCTTCCGCTCGTTCCGAATCGTGCTCCCAATGCAGCGCTAGCCTCATTTCCGCGTTTCTGCCCGTTCCGAGTCGTGCTCGCGCTGCAACGCTGGCCTCATTTCCGTGCTTACGCTTGTTCCGAATCGTGCTCCCGCTGCGGCGCTGGCGTCATTATTTCAGTGTAATGCCACGGCATGCAATGCAATGCTGTGTGGTATTCCGCTGTGCGATGCCATGCCTTCATCTGCAATGCTAGGACATGCAGTGATTAACTACGCGGTGCCACGCCATGCGATGCCATGCTACGCCTTGATCTTCAAAGCCATGCTATGCCATATTCTGGTCTGCGCTGCTGTCTTTGCGTTGCAACGTTTTGCGATGCAATTTTTCAGTAGGCAACGCCACGCCACGCTATGACATTCGACGCCTTGCCGCGATCTTCTACGCCCTGCTATGCCGTGCTCTACGGTGCATCGCGCGCCCTCTCAGGATCATTGCTCTGCTCGACATCCGACTGTGCGAATAGAAAGGATATATACGCCATGGTAAGGGATGGAAAGGAGACGTAGGACGTCAGATATGACGCAAGCGCACCTAGCTTGACCCCCCCCCTCCAACCTCCCCTTCCCTCCCCCTCCACACACCCCCATCCACCACCTCTCCCCCCTTCCCCCCGCCGCTTCAATTTAACCCGCATCCCCCCCCTGTTTCACGGAAGTGTGCCGTCCCTTTCCTCTTTCCCTTGCTCGCTTTCCTTTTCTCCATTGGTCTCACCCTCCTGCGTTTACTTCTCTTCCTCCTCGTCCTTCCGCTCCACCTCCGCCCGTATGGGGTTCCCCTTCTGGACATCCACAAGCGCTCACTTGGCGCCCAACAAGGCTCAACGGAACTGCATTGTGGCACACCCCTTGCGAATGTTTGCGACCCGTGAGCCCACATCCAACGTACTCGTGCACCCCAAGGCCCTCAGGAGGCCTCGAACAATCCCGTGGAAGCCCCCATAAAACCCCAAGGCATTCAGGAGGCCCCCCAGAACAAAATCGAGTTCACGAACAGAATTCCACAACTCCCCTACCGCGCCGGCGAAGACGATGTCCAGTTCACGAACCGTACCAGTTCAGACCAATCGTCGGAATTTCGTTGTTATCGTGCACATTTCCCTTGCTGCAGCGTTTTCTCTCAGGCGCGGTGGACGGGCTTGCCGCATGCATCCGGATAGCTTCGGATGGCCCAAAAGAGTTCAAGATGTCGGGTTGCTTCTTTTGTTCCACTGCAAGCTGCTACGCTTCCCTGATCAAGGCAATTCGCCTGGGCATCGTTTCTGGATGGGCTGGTGGGGGTACTTGTTGATCGCGACCGCGGCGAGAAGGTCGAGCGGCGGAAAGAAAGGCTGGTGGGGATACTTGTTAGTCGCAGCTGCAGGCCGACCAGCCGACAGCGTCAGTAGAGTAAGCACGGGACGCGAACACCCTAATTGCGGGCGCGCGCGCGCGCCGAGCAAGCAAACTACACCTACTGCCGAAGGAAGCTGCGCCGGGGCAGAGCTGCGCCGAGGGGTGGAAGCTGCCAGCTGCGGAGGCGGCTGGGAAGTTGCAGCGTGCGAGCTGGTGGGGATACGTTTTTTGGTCAGCGGCCTCGTGAAGCGGGTCAAAATGCGTCCAAACTCTAGCCGGGCCACGACTAGGCAGCAGAAGAGCGGAAAGCGGAAAAAACAAGACAGGCGCAGAGAGGGGCAAGCGAAGCGAGTGCGCGGGCAGCCACTCAGAAGTGCACCAGGAGCGGCACTCCCAACCCGGTGGCGTGGAAATCCCGGTGGCGACCATCAAGTAGGCGCAGCCCATGAACGCGCAGAAGTCGATCACCCGTTGTGAGTCGGCACAGCGCCCGACGAAAACGAGCAGGTCCGACAGGCACTTCAGGGTGACAACCGCGCCGTAGGTGGCACAACAGCATCGCGTCGGCGCCAGGGTGAAGAGGGGGCAGCCTCGTCACAGACAGGACTGCAAACGGCAGATCCTCTGGCATGCGCACTCGGTGGTACAAGTTGAAGGCAAAGTCCATGAAGGAGAAAGCAGCCGACGGGCGCCAAGAGCCACGCATGCCGAACACCTTGCACCGAAGAAAACGGCACCGTAGCAAGTCCCCACGGAACCGCTGGTGGGGATACTTTTGAGTCAGCGGCCGCAGGCGAGCGCACAAGCGGCGAGTCCAGCCAGAGCGGGGCGCGCACAGACGAATTAAACAAAAGCGGTGGGCCGGAGCCTCGCGCAGCACCTCAACGGCGGGCCGTCGAGTGGAACGCAGGCGGTAGGCGGGTCACCAGTACTGCCAAAGTCGCGTGCAACGAGTCGGAGGCAGCGGGCGGCCAGGGTAACCGGCAACCAGGAAAGCTGCAGACGAGAATTAGGTGGCAGGGCGCGAGCCCCGGACTACTGCGAAAGTACTAGTACCAGGGTGACCGCAGCCAAGTTAACCGACGGTCGGAGGTCGAATAGGGTGCCCAGAGTGGGCAAGTACATCGGCAAGCTTCGGGGTACCAGGGTGGCCGAGGCCGGGAGGCCCAACAGCAGCAGCACGCACAAGTGCGATGAGCAGCCAAGCTGCAGCGCGGCCAAGATGGCGCGAGGGCACCACGAGCGAAAGCGCAGGCGGAGTCAGAAGCTGTCCGGGGCGCGGAAACAGGCCCAACTAGCTACTAGGCGCGCAGCAGCCGGCCGGGCCAGTTCACAAAGCAGCTGCTGATCCGCGCGGCGAGGCTGACAGGCTGAGGGCGCCCAGGGGAGCTCGGGCAACGTTCAGTCCGACAAAATGCCAGAAAATTCGATGCACGACCTGCGGCGTAAACCACTCGGAGCGAGCGAGGGCGCAAGCGAGCTGGCTGCGCGCCTCACACGTGCGGAGGTCGCACAGGCGAAGTGCACGATGAACGAGTCGCCAGCGAGGCGCCAAGTCCAGGTCCGCGCCAACGGCGCATGCAAGCACGGTGGGCTAAGCTGCCGAGGTGACGTCGAAGACCTGCCTGAATGGCTGGGGCGGGCCTAGGGGGCGCAGCGTCTGACGGATGGTTGAACTACTCCGAAGCGACCTCGGGCCCCCCAGGGCCCACCAGGCCAAGCACGTGGGGCGCCGGCCCTGTGGCGAATCCTGAGGGCCTAGCCCCAGTCACCCGCTGTCTGAGCGAGGTGAGCGTCGCACTGAGTGTGACAGACCAGGTTGGCGGGGATGAACATCGCCAGCGAGGCAGAAGAGTCCAAGGGGGAGCTGCACAGAGGGCGGTCACCCCCGTTGATCCAAGGGCACGTGAACCTGGCAGCCCGCCCTGCCTGGGGGAAGCCAAGGAGGCGGCCGCGTCCGGGGCCGAGCACACCGCCGCGGTGCAGGGGCACAGCGCCTCGCAGGCCGCCCATCCCGAGAGCGCCCTCCGCGGGGAGGCGGTGGGGGCGGACATCGCCAGCCACCCAGCCGGACGGGGCCCGCCGGGAGCACCTGGCGACGAGAGAGGGTACCGGGGGAAGGCCGAGGCCTGGACCCGGATTCCAGGGATGCAGCCAACGGCTGCTCAGGGCACGGGAGAGGACACAGGGGCGCAGCCAACGGCTGCTCAGGGTTCGGTAGAGGTAGGAGCGCAAAAAAAGGAAGCGACGAGTGGGCAGAGCATCTCCGGGGGAGGCGCTGCCTACTGTGAGCCCACGGCTCTGGTGTCGTCGGCCAGGCTGCACTGCCGGCCGCGCGCCGCCTGTCAGCTCGCCGAGACCCCAGGGGTGCAGCTAACGGCTGCCCTGAGATGAGGGAAGTCCATGGGGGCCGTGTTTGCCGCAGCGAGAGTGGGCAGCCACCCGATGGCTGCGACGCCTTTGCGTCTCAGAGGGCACGCTTGCAGCGGTGCGGGGCTGTCATTCTCTTGCCGCGCGGCCGCCTTGCAGCCTGGGTCAGACAGGTCCCGCGAGGCGCTGGCGGCTCAGCACAACTGGGGCCCGCACTGAGCCTTACGCGCGCGTCCTGCTGGAAGGGAGGGGTGGGCGGGCCGGCTCCTCTCCAGTCAGGGGTGCGACGGGGCCGTCCACCATCGCTAGGCAGCGGCTTCCAGGGTGGCCGAGGCCTCTACAGCGGTGAGTCAGCCGTAACTCAGGCGTGCAAGGCGCGGGTGAGATGCGTCGAGCGCCGGGGGGGCGAACCCCAGCAAGGCGCTCGAAAGTGTTGGCGGGTGGGCTGCGGGGTCAGCGCGCTGCCCGCGCGCGTCTAGTCAGCCTGGGCTCTCTATGCTGCGCCGGTGAGGAGGGGCGGCTCCCGCCCCAGCGGTTGGCGGCCCCAGGATATTACGGCCGTCGGGCCGGGCGCGGCGAGGTGAGACGGGCCTGGCCGGACCAGTGCGGATCGCTGGCGGCGGGGGAGGGGGCCCGAAGCCGCCGCCTTGGGCTGTAGGGCGTGGATGCATGCGCCCGCCGCAGCCTGGCCCCAATGTCGGTTGCCAGGCGCCCTTAGGCTGCGGAATCGGTTTTGGCCCACCAGCGGCCACGCTTTTCGGAGTCGTGGTGGTCGTCGCGCTGAGGGAATCGCTTGCCTCCCCCTTTCCATTCGGTGTCTGTCCATAGCGAGTCGCGCTGTCCCCAAGAGGACCAGCCCTGCCATCCTTGCCATTGGCCGGAGGCTCCCGATGAACTGCTGGCTGCCCAGGGGGCCAGAGTCGCGGTTCCCCCGTCCCTGTGGGTCTCTGTTTTCCAGGGGGCTGGCGCGTCGCGCCTGTCCGATGTCCAGGGAGTCTGTGCGAGGGCGCCGAAACGCCCTGAAAACTTCATGTGTTTCTTGCGGATGGTATTCCAATCCACCCCGAGCCTCTGTTCTTGATCCATTCGGTGCGCGTCGTAGCCGGCACGGCACCAGGCGTTCATGAAATCCGTGCATGTCTCGGGTGTGTTGAATAACGGGTTGCTCTTGTAGCCTCCTTTGGGGTCCTGGTCCAGTGCCGCGCGCTTGGACCAAGCGTTCCATATTGCATTGAAGGCGCCTCCTAGCGTCTTTTGCAAGCGTGCAATCTTAGCCCTTTGGCTCAAGCCACCCCGGCTCAAGCCACCAGGAGCGGTGAGGCGGCCCGGCGCGCCGTCGGCCTGCCGGGCGCGGGTGCCCGCGGCCCTGGCGGCCATGAGCCGCGACCCCGCGGCGGCGGCTGGGGCCGCGCCGCCGCCAGGTGGAGAGGACCCAGGGCCTCCAACTACCTCCTCCCCTCCCCGTGTTTCTTCTCCGGCAGGTCCCGGCTCAGGACCTGTCACCTCCGACTTCGACGGGGCTTTCGACGAGGCGGACGTCGTGCGCCTGGGCGACGCGGCCGCAGCTCCCGCTGCCGACCGCGCTGGGGTGCCCAGCAGGACCTTTGCCGCCTCGCCGCTGCCCCGCGGGTTATCCGCCTTCCCGCCAGGCCGCCTTGACGGCGTGGC
The DNA here is from genome assembly GCA_963575745.1 of Prorocentrum cordatum. Classification (NCBI taxonomy): domain Eukaryota; class Dinophyceae; order Prorocentrales; family Prorocentraceae; genus Prorocentrum; species Prorocentrum cordatum. Next base: position 290,525 of record CAUYUJ010005335.1, read on the forward strand.
AGCCCCCGCACTCGCCGCAGGAGCTGCGAGCGACATGGCGATCGCCTCGGGCCCAGGAGCCTGCCGCGTGGACGGCGAGGCGCGGAGCATGTGCGACGTGCCGACGCCCAGGTGCCCCATCGACTTCTGCATTGCCCTGCTGGAGCACCTGGCGCTTCCGGTCCAGGCCACGCCCGAGGCCATCAGCATGGTGACAACCGACGTGGTCATCCAGCTGGCGCCCTCTGGTCACACTCCAAACCACAGCTCCGACATCGCCATGGACTCTGACGACAGTGGGACGCCCGAGGCACCCATGAGCGCGGAGCCCGCCTCGCCGCACGCGATCTTGAGCGGCGACCTTGCCGGCCCAGGTCCCTCTCAGACTCCCGTGCAGACGCTGACCGAGGCGGTGCTCCCGCTGTACGTTTTCGGCAGCAGCAGCACCACCACCGGCACCTTCAAGGCCTCTGGCGACGGTGTGCTGCATGGGGTGCACATGTGCGAGAGCTTCGCCCTGCCGTACGTCACCTTGCGACCCGACCCAGACTGTCGCAACCTCGGGGAGTTGAGGGTGGAATGCGTGCCTTTCTCAGTCCAGGACTTCGGGCCCTCCTGCCAAGCCCTCCCGAATTCCAACCACTACACCACTCCTCCTCCCCTACGCCCTCCGCGTCCCCAGGGTGTCTGCGCTGACGGCCGGGCCCCAGGAGATGACGGCACAGAATTGGTCACATTTGGTTCCACCCCTAGGCAGGACGAAGCATTGCGCTCCGACAGGGGTGGTTCTTCAGGACAGCGCGAGGGCAGTCAGCAGCGCCGCCGCGCTCAGCACGACAGCAGCCGGCAGCACTGCAGCCAGCTACACGGCAGCAGACAGCAGTCATACCGCAGCACCCCCAATGCTGGCCTGCAGCGGTGCCACGGCCCGCGTGACCAGCTGGCGCACGACGTGGGCACCCTGGTGGCGTTCTCGCTGGACGCTTCTGGTTGCACCGCCCTTACTGGCAGCAGCTTCGGCGGCAGCGCGGGGCTGACGGCTACCATCGGCGCGGACTGGGGGCTGCCGCGCGCAACTTTGCGCTTGCTGGACAGCCTCCCCGAGCGCGGCTACTCATTCATCCTCGCGCTGGAGCGCGAGATCGGGCGCAGAGGCCTCGAGACGAAGTACTGCAGCGCCGTCGAGGGCCATCGTGACGGCAGTTCACAAGAGCACAGTAGCCAGCAGCGCAATCACAACTCGCACGGCATTCCCGCTTTGACCTGCACGACGGCCGCGCGCGGCGGTGGCCCGGAGCACCGCGGTGAACCGAACAGCAGCCAGGGAGACAGCGGCGACCACAAGGCCCAAGGAGACCCGCTCAGCAGCATCTCGCATAGGCCACTTGACCGAGTCGACAGTGGCCAGCAGCACCACCGCTCCCAGCGCGACGACAAACTTTCACAACACGACTCTGTTGTGCTGGGCGCGATCCCCGTTGCGCTGGGCCTGATCTCCGTGCCGTCGCAGGTTCATCGCTTCCGCATCGAGCACGATGCTCACGATTTGCTCGACTTGTACGACGACCGTCAGGTTCCGCCGGGCTGCGCTATACTGTCCGCGAGGGCCAGCAGCATCGACGCCAGGACCGACGCCTGGTCTGGTATTGGCGCCAGCGGCATCGACGCCAACAGAGATCCCGGCACCGACGCCAGTACAGACGTTGGCATTGACTCCTGCGCCGACGCCAGCAGGATCGACGCCGGCACCACTTCCGGCGCCAACACCAGCTCCATCGACACTGGCGCTGACTTCAGCACCGACGACAGCAGCAACGACGCCGGCACCGAGGCCAGAACCGAGGCTGCCAGTATCGACGCCGGCGCCGACGCCGGCACCGACTCCGGCACCGACGCCAGCAACAACCCTGGGACCGACACCGGCACCGATCTTAGCACCGAGGCTGGCACCGACGCTGCCAACATCGACGCCAGCAACGACGCCGGCACCGACTCCGACGCCACCGACGACCCCAGCCGCATCGGCGACGGCAGCGGCTGTTGCATCGACGCCAGCAGCATCGTCTCCGGCACTGGTGCTGGCAGCGGCTCCGGCACTGACACCGGCGGCACCGACGCCAGCAGCTCCGAAGCCAGCACCGACACCAGCAGCATCGACGCCGACACCGACGCTGGCACCGACGCCAGCAGCAGCGACGCCAGCACCGACGCAGGCCCCGACACCGGCACCGACGCCAGCATCATCGACGCTGGCACCGACGCCAGACTCAATTACGGCACCGACGCCAGCAGTTCCGTGACCTGCACCGACTCTGGCACCGACACCAGCAGCATCGACGCCAGCACTGACTCTGGCACCAACTCTAGCACTGACTTTGGCACCGGCGCCATCGGCATTGACGCCAGGTTCGGATCCGGCATAGACGCCAGCGGCATCGGCGTCGGCACCGGCACCAGTACCGATTCCAGCACCGATGTCAGCAGCATCGATGGTTGCACCGATTCCAACATCGACGCCAGCATCACAGGCGCCAGCACCTCCCACACCAGTGCCCACAGCATCACCGACGCCTCTGGCCGTACCACCAGAAAGAGCTTTAGCGACGGTGCGAGGCACGATGCTCGCGACGGGCAGGACTTGTACGACGACCGCCAGGTGCCGTCTGGCTGCGATATTCTGTCCGCGCTGGCCAGCAGCATCGACGCCAGCACCGACGCCTGTCTGGTACTGGCGCCAGCGGCATCGACGCCAAGAGGGACTCTGACGCCGACGCCAGCACAGACGTTGGCACCGACTCCTGCGCCGACGCCAGCAGGATCGACGCTGGCACCGATTCCGTCGCCAACGCCAGCTCCGTCGACACTGGCGCTGACTCCGGCACAGACGACAGCAGCATAGAGGCCGGCACCGAGGCTGGCAGCGTCGACGCGCCAGCACCGACGCCGGCACCGATTCCGGCACCGACGCCACCAGCAGCCACCTTGGGACCGGCACCGGCACGGATCTTAGCACCGAGTCTGGCCCCGACGCCAGCAACATCGACGCCAGCAACGACGCCGGCACCGACTCCGACTCCACCGACGATGCCAGCCGCATCGGCGACGGCCACGACTGCGGCATCGACGCCAGCAGTATCGACGCCGGCACCGGTGCTGGCAGCGGCCCCGGCACCAGCAACGGCACCGACGCCAGCAGCTCCGGCGCCAGCACCGACGCCAGCAGCATCGACGCCGGCACCGACTCCAGCACCGACGCCAGCTACAACCCTGGGACCGACACCGGCACCGATCTTAGCACCGAGTCTGGCACCGACGCTGCCAACATCGACGCCAGCAACGACGCCGGCACCGACTCCGACGCCACCGACGACCCCAGCCGCATCGGCGATTGCAGCGGTTGTTGCATCGACGCCAGCAGCATCGACGCCGGCACTGGTGCTGGCAGCGACTCCGGCACCGACACCAGCGGCACCGACGCCAGCAGCTCCGAAGCCAGCACCGGCGCCAGCAGCATCGACGCCGACACCGGCGCCGGCACCGCGCGGCAGCGACGCCGGCAGAGAAGCAGGCCCCGACACCGGCACCGACGCCAGCATCATCGACGCTGGCACCGACGCCAGCCCCAAGTTCGGCACCGCTGCCAGCAGCATCGAGACCTGCACCGGCTCTGGCACCGACACCAGCAGCATCGACGCCAGCACTGGCTCTGGCACCAACTCCGGCACCGACTCAGGCTCCGACGCCTTCGACAATGACGCCGGGTTCGAATCCGGCGCAGACGCCTGCGGCATCGACGTCGGGACCGGCACCAGCACCGATTCCTGCACCAAAGCCAGCAGCAGCGATGTTTGCACCGATTCCAACATCCACGCCAGCATCACCAGCGCCAGCATCTCCCACACCGAGGCCCAGAGCATCACCAATGCCTCTGGTCGTACCATCATCAGGGGCAGAAGCTTGGGCGACCGTGTGAGGCTGGCAGCTCCCGTCGGCGCGGACTGGTCGCTGCCGCGTGCCATTCTGCGCCTCGATCTTCACGGCCCCAGTCGCACGGATCGCTTGCTGGACAGCCTCTCCGAGCGCAGCTACCCATTCACTATCGCGCCGGAGCGCGAGTTCGTGCGCAGAAGCTTGGAGAAGAATTGATGCAGCGCACGCGAGGAGCATAGCGACGGCAGTCCGCAGCAACACGGCAGCCAGCAGCGTCATCACGACTCGCACGCCATCCCCGATCCGACCTGCGCGACGGCCATGCGCAGCGGTACGCACCACCGTGGAAGACTCAACCCCGGCGACATGGAGGTCTTCGTGACGACTCCGAAGGGCACCCTCACCCTCAGCATTTGGAGCAGCACTACGGTCGGCCACATACGGGCCCTGATTCGGGGCAGACGGGGCACCCATCTCGCCAAGCAGCGCTTAATCTTCGCTGGGAAGCAACTGCAAGATGGCGACATGGTGTCGGATTACGGCATCCAGAAGGGGTCGACATTGGACCTGGTCTCGCGCCTGCGCGGAGGCATGCCCGCCGCCGCGGAGGCCGCTTCAGCGGCCAGCAGCCCACAAGCAACGGACCGTGACCGCCCAGAGCAGGAGGCGACGCGCGCCAGCCCTCCGCGCCCGACGACTGTGCTGGTACGCCCTCCCGCAGCGGAGGGCCAAGCGCGGCCCGGCGGGGCTTCTGCTGCGCCCGCCGCAGCGCAGGCGCCGACTCGTCGCGCCTCCTCTGCCCCGCCAGGCCACCCTGCCGGCGACGCCGGAGCGGCTGACGACGCGCGCGAGGAGCCCACACGGCACCCCCGAGACCACTTGCACCGCCACGGCTGTGGCCAGCACGGCCGCGGCCCGCCGCCAGCCCAGAGAACAAGAGAAGAAGGAGGAGGAGGAGGAGTGGGAGGAGGAGGAGGAGGCGGAGGCGGAGGCGGAGGAGGCGGCGGAGTGAGAGGAGGGCAGCACGACCAGGAGGACGCACGGACTGATGAAGCTGAGAGCGTCCCTGCCGCGAATGGAAGAAGCCCCGCCGCGAATGGAAGCTCCGCCGCCGCTGCCGAAGAGATGAGCCCTCCCGTTGTGGAGAGGGAGCCTCAGAGCGCCTCGCCGAGAGCATTCCGGGCCGAGGAGGAAGAGGAGGCGCCGGAGGAGGAGGAGGAGGAGGAGGCGGCGGAAGTCGAATTGAGGAGGGAGGGCGAGCAGCTCGAGGAGGAAGGCCATTCAGTTTCGAGACTCCCTGGGGCTCGGGCGATTGGTGCTGGCCGCCCCGCCAGCCCGCAAGAGCAGGGCCCGCCAGCTACTCTGCTTGCCTTCGCAGGTGGCAGCGGCGCCAGACCCGCCGACGCCGACGGCGCTCCACCCGAGCACCGTGGTGACGGCACCAGGGATTCGCGCCTCGCGGAGGTCCTGCTCCCAGTGCCCCCGCGCGCAGGCGCGAGCAGTACGAGCTGGCGCCTGCTCCAGCGCCTAGCCACGCCAGCGATACCGGACGGACCCGCTGCACGGGCACGCCCGGCAGGGGCTGCAGCCAGCGTGGACGAGGCCGAGCCCCATCCTAACGGAGCGGCGCGACCAGTCCCCCTCCTGCCCCCGGCTCGGCTGGCCGAGCTCAGCCTCGGGAGCAGCAGCGCCGCCGCGCCAGGAGGAGCCGCCTTGGTGGCCAGCCTCTTCGACATTGCTCGTTCCGGCTCAGATGAGCAGCCCGCAGCCCAGCGGCAGGAGCCGCCTCGCTCCTCCAGGCGACCACCCGGCCGGGCCACCGCGCCTGCAGTGCAGTGGTGGTTCGACGGGCTACGCACCACCGTCGCCTCCATCCGGCGGGCTGGAGCGGTCCGGCCAGATTTCACGTGGAGCAGCCTCACGAACCCCCTCATCTGGGGCACGGTCCACGAGGACGATTTCCAGATCTTGGTGCACCAATGCAGGGAGATGGACATGGGCACGGATGGCGTACGACGAGTGCGCGCTTGGTGGAACCAAAGGGGGGTGGACAACTTGGTCTCCGCGCACCGCGTGCTCTGCGCTCTAGCGGCCTTGCACGGCCCGTGGGCGACCTACCAGGGCGAACGTCGGCCCCCGACCACCCAGGCGCTTACATCCCCGACGTGCTGCAGGAGATCGTGATGGCCGAAGCCCGCGCGGGCGACCTCGCCATGATGGAGGCGTTCCATCCAGCTTCCGACTTGCGGCGCGAGGCCCATGGAGCCCACGCGGCCCTGCCAGCCCCTCCGGACTTTCAGCGGCCATTGGTGCAGACGCGCCGGGAGCTGCGGCCTATCGACGTCACGGATGTCGCAGCGGACGGAGATGAGCGGCTCACTGATGGGGCTTGGGGAGGTCCGCAGGTGTTGGCAATCGATTCCGACTCGGACGAGGACGCCATGAACGACGCCGAGCTCCGGCAGCTTCCGCCAGAGATGCAGGTCCAAGAGCCTAACCCGGCAGCGGCTCGGGCGCGCAGCCAGATGCTCACGGACGCCTCGGTGGACAACGCGAGGGCGGCCGAAATCACCAGACTCCTATCTGGCGAGGCAGGCGAGGCCCCCTTGCTGGCGCGAGGCACCACCGACATAGCCTCTTGGCTCGCGCAGGCCATTTGGGTAACCTTGCCGTGCCACTTGTCCCAGCAGCTCCTCCCGGCCCTCGTGCGGTCGGCGACCAACGCCCAGCCCTTCCGGGATCTGGCGGAGTGGTTCGCCGAGCAAGGGTGCTTCACCCCAGCCGGGCTCGCGCGAATGTTGAGCGCGGTCTCGCGGATCCAGGTCGAGCCCTACGACCCGCTGTGCCCTGGCCAGATCGCGGAGTTGCTTCAGACGACGTATCTCGATCTCGACTTATTCACGGCTCTGTCGGCGGGGCAGACCGCCCTACGGCGGCACCAAGCTTCCACCAGCGAAGAGGCGGGCACAAGCCTGGCGCGAGGGAACGAGCACTGCACGGTCTGCCTGGAGCCCTTTGGCGACGGCGATGGTACGAGATGGCCGGGGCGCGGGCACCGCATGCACGCCGCTTGCATGCAGGAGTGGCGGAGGCAGCGAGCAGGCGTTCCACCGCCGCCGCGCGTCCGACCGCACGAATGGTTCCCTGTGCATTGCCCCGCCTGCCGTTTGCCATGGGCTGAGCTTGACGGCGACCCGCCGATGCCAGACGCGGCAGCATCACAGCCGGAACCCTCAGCCGCCCGCGACGAGGATGGGCTGGCATTCCCCGAATCTCGGGCAGTTGCGAACGAGGCAGGTCAGGGCGGCGTCGCCCAGCGTGCAGCAGCCGCGGAGTCGAGCAACGACCACGACCAGGCGGCGACGAGCGGCCTGGAGACCTCCCCCGTAGCGGCAGGCAGATCGTCCGGCGACTCCATGGACGACCGCCTGCCTGGCGCGCATCCGACGGCCCAGGGGTCCAGAGGTCCGGCGTCGGAGCCAGCGCTAGTAGCAGACCTGGGCGGCGACGGCATCACGGCCACCGACAGTGTGGCGCCAGCAATCCCGACGGGCCCCGAACCGGGGACAGCTGCTGCATCGCCTGCCGCCGCCGCGGCCCTCAGAGACGTGGAGCAAGGTGGCACGAGGCCGTCTCGGCCAGGCCTTGTCGGCGGCGCCCCTGAGGGCCCACCGGCCTCCGCGGCCTCCGATCGCGCGGCAGAGCCGGGCCAAGCCCCATCGCAAAGTCTGGCGGCAGGCAACGATTTCGCCGCCATCGAGGGCTACCAGCAGGGGGCGCGCCCGGCGACAGCATCGAGGCCCACGCCCGCAGGAACAGCGTCGCAGCCGACAGCATCAACAGCAGCAGCACTGACCTCAACAGCCGCACCGACGGCCATACCAGCAGCAGCAACCCCGACGTCAGCGCTAGTACCGGCAGCAGCACCGGCGTCCGCACCAGCAGCATCACCGACGTCCACAGCAGCACCGACGCCAGCTCAAGACCTAGCTGCAGCACCGACGTCAACAGCAGCACCGGCGCTAGGACGCGCACTAGCACCGACGTCAGCGTCGGCACCGGCTTCAGCACCGACGCCAGCACCAGCAGCAGCACCGACGTCAGCTGCAGTACTGACGTCAGCTCCATCTCCAGCAGCAGCACCGACGTCAACAGCGGCACCGACGCAAGCACCAGCTCCGACGGCAGCGCCCGCACCAGCAACAGCACAGACGACAGCACCAGCGGCGACGTCAACAGCAGCAATGGCATCAGCTCCGACTCTAGCAGCAGCACCGACGACAGTGCCAGTAGCACCGACGTCAGTGCCAGTAGCACAGACGTCAGTATCAGTAGCACCGGCGTCAGTACCAGCAGCATCGACGTCCGTACCATTAGCTCCGACTCCAGCAGCAGCGCCGACGTCTGTACCAGCAGCACCGACGTCCTTACCAGCAGCACCCACGTCCCTACCAGCAGCGCCAGCGTCAGTACCAGTAGCTCGGACTCCGGCCGCAGCAACGACGTCAGTACCGGCAGCACTGGCGGCAGTGCCAGCAGCACCTGCGTCAGTACCAGCAGCACCGGCGTCAGTACCACTAGCACCGACGTTAGTACCAGCAGCACCGATGTCAGTACCGGTAGCTCCGCCTACAGCAGCAGCGCCGACGGCAGTTCCAGTAGCACCGACGGCATTACCAGTAGCACCGACGTCAGCTCCAGCAGCACCGACGTCAGTACCAGTAGCTCCGACGTCAGCACCAGAAGCACCGACGGCAGTACCAGCAGCACTGGCGTCAGTACCAGTAGCTCAGACTCCAGCAGCAGCATCGACGTCAGTACCAGCAGCACCGACGCCCATACCAGCAGCACCGACGTCCCTACCAGCAGCACCGACGGTAGTACCAGTAGCTCCGACTCCAGCAGCAGCATCGACGTCAGTACCAGTAGCACCGACGTTCCTCCCAGCAGCACCGGCGCCAGCACCAGAAGCACCGACGTCAGGACCAGAAGCATCGACGGCAGTACCAGCAGCACCGGCGGCAGTACCAGTAGCTCCGACTGCAGCAGCAGCACTAACGTCAGTGCCAGTGGGACCGACGTCAGTTCCAGTAGCACCGACGCCAGCAACAGCAGCACCGACGTCAGGACCAGTAGCTCCGACTCCAGCAGTAGCACCGACTTCAGTACCAGTACCTGCAGCCCCCCGAGGAGCCGCGCCGCCGCCAGGCTCTCCCCCGCCTGGCCCGCCGTCCGCTTCGGCCACGGCGCCGACACAGCCATCCCCGTGCCCTGGCGGCGAGGCGCCCCTGGTCACGTCGGGGGCATGGGCCCGCTTGCTGATGAGGCTGACCAGCCTTACCTGGCCGGGCGAAGGCCGAACCCGCCTCCCACCGGAAGTGGTACGAGTAGCAGTGCAGGAGGTCAGCCCCTACATGGTCGTGGCTGCGGGCACCCACGCGCTCGTGGGCACGCGGGACGGGGACGCCCTCGACGTACCATGCCTGGAGGACGGCAGGGACGCATACTACGCTGCCGCAGCTGGTCTGCCGAGCTCCGACAGCGCGGCAGCCGACGACCTCCCCCCGGTGTTGCTGGCCATAGGATTACGCCACGACGGCCTCCAGGCTCTGCGGGCCGCGCTGGCCGCTGCCGACCGAGCGGTGGACATCCTCGCTATCGCTTGCCGGCGGACTGCCTCGCCGGGCGTAGCAACGGGCACGGACTTGTGTCTTCTGGCGCATGCCGAGTGGGGAGCCCGGAACCTCGCGATGGCAGCCCATTTGACAGCGGTCGGACAGCCGCTGACAGATCGCGGCCGCGCCGTGCAGTGCTTCGCCCTCCAGGTGCCCTTGCGCCCCGAGCCAGCCCGCCCTCCTGTGGAGACGATCGTGACTTGGGCCGGAGCGGCCGAGCTGGCCAGCGAATGCCTGCACATCCTACTCCACGAAGGCCTGGACCCGCACGTGCACGCGGCCCTCCTTCGCTTCCAGGCTGCGACCAGGGCGCGTGGCCTGAGTATGGAGTGGGCCACCGAATCCCTCAGACCCGGAAGCGATCCACACCAGGCGGGGTCCCACGTGGCGCCACTCCTTTACCACGCAATCCGTGTCACGTCAGCGCCAGCGGCCCCAGACATCGCAACTTTGGGAAGTGCTCTCGCAGCCATCCAGCACCAGGGCTTCACCTTGACTTGGTGGCGGGATCGAGATACGCACCATGCCGTGCACATCCCGATGGCCCGCGGCAGCATCCCAGCAGCGGTGGCCGCAGCGGAGGAGCCCGCTCTCCAGATGGGTGGCCGCGTCGCAGCGCGGATCGATGGGCTGTTACTGCTGGACCTCCTCCCAGCAGTCACGGAGGGCGTGGTCCGTGCGGCACAGCTTGACCAGTGGATTTCCCCGGCCGCGCCGGCCAGCCGCATCCTCTGGGCTGGTGACGCCCACAGGCCGCGGGGGTTCCTCTCCACTACGGGGCCGACGGCAGGCCATGATCTTCTCTGGCTGGTGGTCACCAGAAACCAGGTCTCCGACGGGGACGTCGCGCGCCGCCTGCAGGACCTACTGGCGCACCCCGTCCACGTCTCGACAGTCAACGCCCTGGACCCATCCACCGACAGGTTCGACAACATGAGCCTTGTTCGGGTCGCGGCGCCTGCGGCCGACCGCATGCGCATCCAGGTGGGGAGCAGCGGCCAAGTGACGGTTGCCGGGGTGCCTTGCCGGGCGTTTCCTTTTGGATCGACCCGCATTCGGACGCAAGGTCACCGCGCCCCGCGCACGCCTGACGCGATTCGCCAGCTCTTGGCGGCCGCGTCGCGCCCAGGCGCCGCGGCTGGAGGGCGCTCCACCACTTTCTCGCAGGTGGCACAGAGGACGCCCCTCGAACCCTCGGGAGCCGCTCTTGGTCCGGCGGTGCCCCGGCTGCTGGAGTTCCGGACGGGCCCATGGCCGTCGGGCGGCCAGGCAGATGCGGACAGTTGGGCAGACGTCTGGACGCGCATGCTCTTCCTCGGGACCGTGGTGCACGCGCGCCTCTGGGTGCCAGCGGAGCCCACCCGCCCGGCCTCCCGCCCCCCGCCGCTGCCGCTAGGATGCCAGGACCACTTTGCGCAGACTCTCCACTCCTCTTTGGGGGCGGGGGCCGCCTTCCGGCAGGAGGGCGGGGTCTCGGGCCTCAATGGCTGGAGCGACCACCTGCTTCCCGGCGAGCTCCTCCTCGTTCGCGTCGCCGCGGGGAGCCGCCTGCGCCTCCGCGCACCAGGGGAGGAGCTGTCGTGGACGCCTACGTTGCCAGCGTGGATCGCGGTGGTGCACCCCGCCGAGGCTGACGGCCGGGCCGCGGCTCACCAACTCGATGGATTCCTGCACGTGGACGTGGAGCTGGCCGATGGCCCTGTGTGGGTCGCCCGGCGCCCTCCATCGGGCCCTGCGCTGGCGACCCGGCGAGCCGCGGCGGCGCCGCCGCCGGCAGCTGCAGCACCAGCTCCTACCGCCCCGCCTCGTGACCCCCGTACTTTCCGGGAGCGTTTACAGCACCTCGGAGATCCACCAGCTCCACCAGGCCCTCTCCCGTCGGCGTTGGTGGACCCAGCCAGGGCGGCCGCCCGGCTCGCGCTTCAGCCAGTCGCGGACACGCCAGCGGCCCGATATGCGGATCTCTTGGCGCATTGGCTGGTGGCCCACATCACGGCTTCCCAGCGCCCGCAACCCCCAATCAGGTGGCAGTGGGCGATGCTGATCGTTGCTTGGCTGCTGGAGGTGTTGGGCATCGCGCAGCTGTGGCAACAGGACGCCGGTGCCGCGGAGGACCTCCTCACGGAGCTCCAGATTGGCAGTCCTGCCCGCCGGCGCCAGCCCTTCGAGCCGTGGCAGCACGGGCGGCGCGGCGTGAGGCCAGGCGCGCCGCTCCCAGGCAGCCGGGTGCAGGACGCCGCCGGCGCCCGCAGACACGGGCACACCAGCTACGCACTGTCAGCAGAGGCCAGCGCGGCCTTGGACGCTTTGGTTCACGCGACGCTCGCTGCCCAGGCACCTGGCGTGAGCCCAGCGGCGCCGGCGGCGCCAGCAGCGAGCGCCACCGACGCGGCTGGGCAGGACGGGCTTGGAGGGACCAGTGGAATGGACGTTGATGGCGCCACCCTCGGCGCCCCCGTGCCCTCCACTGCGCAGGTTCCTGCCGCGGCCGCGGCCCCTCCCCCTGCAGACGCTGCAGCGGGAGCCACCCCGCCGCCAGGCGGTGGCTACCTAAACGGTCGCCCGCAGCATGGACTCGTGCAAGCAGCAGCGCCAGCCTCCAGCGCTGGCACGGCTCCCCCTGCAGCGCCCGCCACCGGATCGCTCTCCGGCCCTTCGGGCGCGCTCGCGCTGCCAACTGGTGCTGCGTCGCCAGCGCCCGTGCTTCCAGTCTCGCCAGTAGCACCCGCGCCGGCAGCCGTTGCCGCGCCCAGGGCCGGCCCCGCCTCCGCCGAGGCCCCCCCGACACTGTCGCCACAAGGGCGGCCGCAGCTGTTTGCCCCGGGCCAGACTGCCCCCTTGCGCCTCGGAGAAGAGCATCCCGGGCAGCTTGCCCACCAAGGCGGAGCGAGGGCGTTGCATCTTGGTGCTGTTGCAGACCTTTCGGGCGACGGTCAGGCCCTCAGCAGTGACCGCAATGGCGGCGGCGGATCCGGCCAGACGGCCGCGCCGACGACCATGCAAGCAGCAGCACCGACGTCAGCGCCAGCACCGGCAGCAGCACCGACGTCCGCACCAGCGGCATCACCGACGTCCACAGCAGCACCGACGGTGGCTCCAGACCTAGCTGCACCACCGACAGCAGCAGCACCGGCGCTAGGACGCGCAGTAGCACCGACGTCAACGTCGGCACCGGTTTCAGCACCGACGCCAGCACCAGCAGCCGCACCGGCGTCAGCTCCAGCACCAACTCGGACGACAGCGCCCGCACCAGCAGCAACACTGACGCCAGCACCAGCACCAGCGCCGCCGTCACCAGCAGCACTGACATCAGCTCGGACTCCAACAGAAACACCGACGCCAGCACCAGTAGCACTGACATCAGTACCAGCAGCACTGACGTCCGTACCAGCAGCACCGACGTCAGTACCAGCAGCACCGACGTCCGTACCAGCAGCACCGACGTCAGTACCAGCAGCACCGACGTCAGTACCAGCGGCACCGACGTCAGCGCCAGTAGCTCCGACTCCAGCAGCAACACCGGCGCCGGTACCACCAGCATCGACGTCACGGAACCCCGTCCGGAGCACGCCGGGCACACCAGCAGCGCCCGCCGCAGCGGCACCAGGCGCCCCCCCTTCGTCCGGGGACCGCGCGGACGGCGCAGTTGCGACGGCGCCCCTCGGCAGCCGGGGCCGCGACCGAGGGCGCGGACATGGTGCTAGCGGCGCCGGGGCCCGCGCTGCGGCCCGCCGCCGCGGCTCAGCTGGCCCTGCCCCGCGACTGGCGGGAGTCCGGCGCCGATCCCCTGTGCCCGCCGAGCCGGGCCTCGAGGACGTCGCCCACGGGGCCTGGCCCCCCTTGCCTCGCCGCATGCGCGTCCGGCAGGCGGGAGCGGAAACGGCGGCACCTGGACATGACCGCGACCCCACGGGCCCAGGCGACCCTGCATTCCAGAGCTGGGCTGGATTCCTGGACCAGCCCGCCGTTCAGGCCGCGGCGCCCAGCGACACGGCCGCCGCGTTGCCTGCCCAGCCGGTCTGCTTGCTCTCGCTCTTCGACAGCCTTGGCATGACGCGCGTGGCGGTGGACGGACTCTTGCGGGACTTCCGCCATCCTGGATTAGCCCAGTCAGGCTTCGCCGAGGCTGACGCGACACTTGCCGCGGCGGTTGAGCGCAGCTGGGCCACCCAGGCTCGCCTCACAGGTACGACGCCTCACGTCAAGCTCGCTGGCGACATCTGGGACCTCTTCCGCGGGGCGGACCCTCCGCTGGCCCGCTTCGGCCGGGGCTTCCCGCCAGGCAGCCTAGTGCTGGTGATCGCCGGCACCCCTCCCCAGCAGCTGCATGCCGCGGGCCCGCACCAAGGCCGCCAGGGCCTATGCGGCGACGACTCGTACCTCTTCTGGACGACACCGCTGGTTGTCTGGAGCCTGCAGGGCCTGCGGCCCGACTGTCACGTTCACGCCGTGGTGGAAAGTGCAGCCGCCACCCGCCCCCTCCATAGGGCGGCGATGACCAGGGCCCTCGGCGATCTCGACGACGGTGGACACGTACTGGTGGTGGACTCCAGGGCATGGGCTCCTTTCCCGCGGAGGCGCCTTTACCTCAGCACGCTGCCGATCGTGCTGGATCCCAGCTTCACGCCTGTCCGCCGGCCGGCTCCCTGGGAGGGCGGCTTCGCACCCCACTGGGACGATGGAGGTACTGCGCCGATGACGCGTTCCACAGGGCTCGGGGATCAGATTCGGCACAGCACTCCCCAGTACCACCCGCGCACGATGCTATACGCGGCCGACGCGCCCTGGCGGCAGCTCACGCTGAACGACGTCGCGGCCCGATTCCGCCGCATCCTCCCCAGGCACCTCCTCCCCGCCTTCGGGCTCGTCCTGGGAGGGAGGTCGCTGGAGAACAACCTCGAGGCACAGAGATTCGCTTGTTGGGTGGAGACCCACGGCGCAGCCCACGGGGTGAGGATGCCCTCCCCCGCAGAGCGCGCGGCTGCCACGGGCCATGGGCCCTATCTCGCGGGGCTCGGACTGGAGGCCCGACAGTTGTTCGATGCGGTCGGGAGCCATTTGGACGTGACCGCCCTGCAGGTGCGGCTCCGCGGACCACTACGCGATTGGCTCCAGGGAAGGACAGGGCATCCGCGGGCGTACCACGCGCCAGCCGCGTTGCTCTCCCAGTACCGCCGGCTTGCTGCGGACGTGGACGGCCTTCCTGGCCCACCCCGCCCCACGCGCGAGTGGCCTGTACCGCTCGACCTGGTCGGCGACATGCTTGGCGCACGGCGACCCGCCCAGCGCCTGGCCGGACCTGATGCGGAGCATCCGCAGGACGGTCCTGCATCCGCTCCGGCCGCCGCACCCGCGGTGCCCGCCGCAGCCGGTCTGCCGGCCTCCAGTGTTGCGCGCGCTGCTGCAGCTCACCCCCCAGCGGCCGAAGACGGCCGCCGCGCCCAGTGATGGATCCGGACGCCGCCCTCCTCCTGGACGCCCTCGGGCGGCCGCCTCCGGGCGCCCCACTGCCCCGGGCCCGCACGCGTGCTTGGGCAGCGGTCCGGGACAGGCTTGCGGTCGCTCTCGCTGCCGCTGGGGTGTCAGCGAGGGTCCGCTCGGCGAACGCCTTGTGGCTGCTCCTCCACAGGTCCCGGGTGCCGCCGGGCGCCACATGGGGCCGCCTTTGCGAAGGCCGAGGCCTCTCGCAACTGTTGGCCGCGCTGCGCGAGGACCGCGCGGGCGCCGGCCTCCGCCTCGCCGCTTGGAACATCAGGTGGCTGGTCGACCCCCACGCCACGAACAATTCGGCCAAGCGCCGGATGGTCCAGGGGTGGCTCGACGCTGGGCGCATCGTCCTTCTCGGGGAGACGCACTGGGGCGCAGCAGAGCAGGCGCTGTGGGCAGCCCAGTTTCCGCCGGCCACGGTCCACTCTTCTCCGGCACAGGTTGGGCCAGGCGGCGGAGCTACCGGCGGCGTTGCCGTGCTGCTCCCGGCGACGCTGCAGGCGACGACCGTTACGGAGCTAGTGCCTGGGTGTGCACTGGCCGTCCACGCGATCATCGCCGGCTCCTTGGTCCGTTTCGTTTCCTTGTACTTGCCGCCGGGCGCACAGCGCGCCACCCTGGCGGCCGTGCGCGCGGCTCTTCCTGCAGCCCCCGAGGTGGCCACTTACCTCGGCGGCGATGTGAACTTCCAGTTGCACGAGCCGCGGGACGGGGAGGAGGAGCTGGCTGCGGAATTTCATGCACTTCTCCACGCACACGGCCTCACCGCAGTCACTGGCGCCGCGGTCACACGACGCGGAGCGCGCGGCCCTCCTGCTCAGCTGGATCTCGTGGCGGCGCCGCTGCGAGAGGCGTGGCGCTGGAGACCACATTTGGTATGGAGATTGCCCCTCTCCGATCATGCCGCTATTCTCGCCGGCCCTGAGGTGCAGCAGGGTACGGCGGTACGGGCTCTCACGCCGGCCACGTTCAAGGCCCTCCCCCAGGAGGCCTTCATGGACTTGCGGAGGCGGTACGCGCTGCTGGGGCAAGCGTTTGACCTCCCAGACGTCGACCTCTCAGGATTGCGCCCTGCGGCATGGGGAGACCGACCGGCGGGCCCGGAGGACGCGTTGCACGACAGGCTCAACGCGGACATCTACGGCACAGACTACGGCCCGCCCGGAGCCGACGGCGAAGGTGCAGCTGACCCGCCTGGAGGGGATGGAGGAGGGCGAGGGCGCAGGCGCCGTGGAAGAGGAGGAGGTGGAGGAGGAGGAAGACGAGGAGGAGGAGGAAATGCCGACGACGCCGGCCAGGAGATTCCTGCAAGCGAGGCCGACCTACCCGGAGGCGAGGGTGCTGGAGGGGGACGCGCTGCTGCAGCAGGAAGAAGAGGTGGAGAAGATGCCGACGACGCCGGCCAGGAGGTTCCCGTCCTCCCTGCCTTGATGCTGTATGGGCGTGCCGCCCTCTCGGCTATGCTGGCCAGCTGGTGGGAGGACTGGCGCAGGCGGCGCCCCCTGCCGGAACCTGGCACGGAGCTTGCTCGCGCTGCCGCCCGTGGTGGTACCCATGCGCCTTCTGGACCTACTGGCGAGTGGATGCGCGCCCTTGGTTGGGACGGCCGCGAGCTGAACCAGGAGGCGCTTGCCGTATGGCTCGCCTTGTGGCAACGGGAGCAGCACCACCACCGCCGAGTGCGGCTTCGGCCGTGGGAGCGCGGCGCTTCGGCGGCCAGGCCCGCGCTCGCTGAGCCCTTCCGCATAGGGCGCCAGCTTTTCAACCGCGCCCACTCACTCCGCGGTGTCCGCGATGCCCACGGCCGGTGGCACGACGAGCCAGCTGAAGTGGAGGCGATCCTTTGGGAGAATCGGGAACCGCTGTGGGGCTCAGCGCCGCCCACACCTGCCCGGGCCTCTGCTCTCCTGGATGATTATTTCTTGCACCGCGCGGTGGACTTGCCAGCACGCCCGCGGCCGCGCTGGCGGCGCCTTGCCTCCTTGGTGCTTGGGCCCTGCGGCTCCGCCGCCGGCCTGGATGCTGAGCCTTGCGAGTGCTATCACATCGGCGCCCGCTTCGTGGCTGCGCTTTTGGGACAGGCCTTCCATGCCGCGCAGTTGTGGCCGCAAGTGCTTCCCACCGTGCTGGGCCCATCGGTGGACTTGCTCATATGGATACTGAAGAAGCCCGATGGGGAGCAAGCGGGCGACATGCGGCCCCTCCAGCTGCCGACTTGCTTCCGGAGGCTATACGGCGCCGCGCTTGCCTCGGCCGCAGGCCCGGCCCTCGAGGCCCAATTCGCTGAGGGGCAGGCGGCGGTCGCGGGCGGCTCGCGCGGCCCCAACATCGCGGCCGCTTTCCGGCACCTGGAGGACCCGGCCCCGCGCCCAGCCTCTCCGCCAGGCCCGCTCTGGCAGGCACTTCTTGGGCCAGACGCACCAGCGATCGAGCGCCATATCGGCGAGGTGGAGGAGGGCGACCTTCGTCTGGCCACTGCGGCATTGTGCGCGGACCAATCAAAGGCCTTCGAACGGGTGTCTTGGGCCTGGCTCCGCGAGTTGCTCGAGCGATGGCGCCTTCCAGCCTGGGTCACCAACGGCTTCTTAAGTCTCGTGGTGGACCGCAGCGTCCGGGCCCTCCGGGCAGGCCGGGGCGGGCCCCCAAGGCGCCTCAGACGATCAATCGGGATGGGCGGCACCGCCTCGCCCCTCCTGTGGAACGTTTGCTACGACCCCATCATCGCGGGGCTGCAGCGCGCGCTCGGAGTGGCAGACCCCACCTTCATGGACGACACCGCCTGCCTCGTGGTGGGACCCCGCCAGGCCCTGCGGGTGTCCTTCTACCTGGTGTACGCTTCCTGGGTGGCCGGCCTGTGTGTCGAGGCGCACTCCTGCGCGCTCCTGGTACTGCCGGGGGCTCCTTTGGCGGTGCGGCGGACGTGCGCGGACCTCCCCGTCAGCATGGTGGACAACGGCGGCGACTTGCACATCGCCGGCCTGATTCCAGAGCTGGTCCGGGACGTTCTGGCGCACCGATGCGGGGAAGACGCGGTCCGTGGCTGGCGAATCCTCGGGCGCGCGTGCGGTTGCTCTGTGAAGACAGCATTGGTGCCAGCCGCACACCTGGACCGCTGGGCCACCTGCATGGCGGCGTCGCCCTTCGGCCGCGCCGCCGCGCGCCCGGCCTCGCCGTACTTGGGCGCGGCCTTGGGCTCGCGCGCACTGGCGGCTGGCGCGCCGAGGGGGTGGTCCGCGGGCGCCCTTGCGGCGGTGCGGCAGGGTTCTTGGCGCCGCGCCTCCGGCCGACTTCGCGAGCGGGGCGCCGCCCTCGGCGGGGCGGTCGGCTTCCCCGGACGCCGCGCGGCGGCTTGGAATTCCTACGCCGCACCATTGACGGAATACCCCACGCACGTCGGGCTCCCCTTGCCGGCGGACGAGTCCGCCGCGACCCATGCGATGGCCACGGCGCTCCGCATCGCAGGCACGCGCTGGTGTCCCACGTGGGTGGCCACAGGAATCGGCCCCTACTGCGGATCCCGCGGGGCGCCGAGATGCCCGGTGGCCGCCGCCCGTGCCACTGCGGCGTTGGCTTCGGTGCGGCGCGACGCTTGGGGCCCCCGCCCGCTGCGCGAGGAGCTTGGGTGGTGGTGGGGCCGCCTCCAGCAGTGGGCTCAGCAACCCCAGCCGGCGCCGCTTGCCCCGCGGCCGCGCGGGGGCCCGCTCGGCCTCGCAGACGCGGCGCTCCAGCTCCGCCGCGCCGCCGGCGCGCGGCTTTGGCCACAGCCGCGCCTTCGCGCCGCCCGCCTCGGCCGAGCGCTCTACGTGGCGGCCTGGGCGGCCGCCCACGCTCGGTGCCTCGGGGACTGGCTACTGGAGCGCTCCACAACGCGACGGTGGGCGCCCAGCCTCGGTGACGAGTGGGTGCTCCTCGGAGTGGCCCGGAGCTACACGGCGGCCTTCCACATCTTGCGTTTCTTGGCAAACGGCCTGCCCGGGGCGGCTCGGTGGCGGCCTTCGGACGAGCGCCCGCCCCGGCTGTGCTGCGTGTGCGCCCGACCAGCCTGCCACGCTTGGCGGACCGCTCACAGCGGGCAGCCCGCGCTGGAGTGGTGTGCGGACTGCTTCGGGCCGTGGGCCGACGGGCACGCATGGGCTGCCCGCCCGCTGCATCTGCTGCCGGAGGAGCTCCGCGCCGACGCGGCGCGTCTCCAGGCCGCGCGGCCCCGCCTCGCTCCACCGGACGCCTGGGGCCCCAGCGGTTACGGTTCGTGCCCGCTCTGCGGCGCCGGGGAGGCCGGAGCAGAGCACCTCTGGCATTGGTGCCCGGCCGTGGCGCTCGCGTGGCGCCGGTTGTTCCCTGCCGCCGATGCTCCCGCCTTCGGCGAGGCGCTGCGCGCGCCCGGCGACCTGGCCCAGCCAGTGGCCGCCGTCACTCACCAGCTGGTCTTCCACTACATGTCGCTGCTGGGCAGGGCCACTCTCCAGAGTCCGGACGCGGCACGGCGGCTGGTCCGGGCTTTCGCGGCCACCAGCGCGCGCGGCAACGCGGACAACAGCGACGACGACGACCTCGATGACCCCGACGCGGGCGACGGCGCCGCGGCCACTCACGCGCAGCCGGGCCCAGCTCGGCAGCCAGCCGGCCTTTGCCCAGACGCCTGGGGCCCGCCCGATCCGTCCTGTCCGGACTGCGCGGCGATTGCGGCCCCCGCCCTCGGGATGCGTTCTTCGGCGGTCCCTGCCGCGCTGGCGCGCGAGGAACGTGGAGGCGGCGCCATGGTTCGACGTGCGGTGGCCCGGCGCTCTGCCGCGCCCGGCGACCTCCTCGGATGCCTCACGGCCGATAGCAGCCCTGCAGCTTGGATTCCAGCAGGCGCCGGCTGGTGGCCCCGGCCTCGTCGTGTCCCTCCGGCGTTGGCCACCGCGGAGTGGTCGGTCCAGCACTGCCCTCACTGCCGCTGCTCCCGGGCGTGCCTGAGAGCTGGTCAGCGCCTTCTGCCCGACGAAGAGGTGACTGTGGCGTGGTCGCCGTCGCCAGCCCACGAGGATGCGACATGGCCCCTGGAGGTCACCTTCGATGGCGGCTCGCGGCGGTTCGACGGCGAGGAAGCGAGCGGAGCGGGCGCCATCCTCTGGCGCCACCACCTCGCCGGAGGCGCCCCTACCAGAGTGGCGGAGGTGGTAGTGGCACTTCCAGCCGGACCTGGCTCGCAACCCGCGGAGGCCGTCGGATGTCGCCACGGCCTCGGCCTGCTGCGGGGCCTGGCCTTGCCCTTCCGCCGCGCCCGCGTGGTCGGCGACAACACGGCGGCGATCCGCTACGGCGCCGGCACTGGCCGGTTTCGGCGGCTGGAGCTCCAGGCCGAGATCGAGGAGGGCTTGGCGCCTCTTGCGGCCGAGGGTTGGGTTCTCGAGTTCCAGGCCGTCCGCCGCAGACTAAACAGCGGCGCCGACGCCCTCGCCACGGAGGGCGTCGAGTGGGCCGCGGAGCTCCGCGCGCAGGGCGACTTGCGGGTGCAGTCGCGCACCAGGTGGCTGTAGCCCGGCCGCGAGACGGACGACCTGCGGGGCAGTCGCGCACCGGGCGGCTGTAGCTCGACCGTTCGCTGTTCACGGCGGCAGGCAACCAGACGTCGCTCATCGCGATGGGGAGCAGCAGCGGCCAGAGAGCCGGCAGGTGACGGCGACGAGGTGGAGGAGGCGAAGGACCAGGGAGGCGGCGGTGGAGGAGGTGGAGGCCGAGGAGGTGGAGCAGGCAGATCATTGCCAGCGCCTACACGAGCACCACGGCAGCACCGACGCCAGCAGGAACACTGGCGCCTTCGCCAGCGCCGGCGTCAGCACCGACGCCAGCACCGACGCCAGCATCGACGCCATCTCGTCCCTGAACGTGCGAGCGGACCATGCCGCCAATTGCGGAGCGAGTGGCAGATGCTGCATGTTCCCGACTGCGACCTGGTGGGCCCGAGACTCTTTGAGCCGATGGCCGATAGCCTCCTGCACGGGACGGAGTAGGTGGCTATGCATGGGAGCCAGCGCTGGTGCCAGCAGCATCGCCAGCGCCGGGACCTGCGAGTACCATCTGTCCGAGTGGGATGGCGAGCATTCTGGCACGGACCAGCGCTGTGACGTCAAGCAGGGCGACGCCGTGCAGCATGCTGGTGGCTGGGCGCGGGGGCGCTCCCAGCCGCGCCGGCTGCCTTGGGGGCCGTGAGCGGGCCTTCCTCCTCCTCCCCCGGCTCCTCCTCCTCTCCCCCCCTTGGCCTCCTCCCTCCCTGTTTCACCTGCCTTTTTAGTGCCACACGCTCGGCGCTTGCAGCTCGCCCTCCATTGCCTGCTGCGCGCCCGCGCTCGCCGAGGGGTGATCGGCGGGATGGCGACGTCGGCAGAGGTGGCCGGTCCTCTGATTCCCGACGACTGTTTTCTCCGGACGGGGTTCGACAGCCACTTCCCCCCGTGGAGGGTGGGACGCTCGGGGAAAAAGTATGTCTTCGTCTTGGTCGAGGTTTGCGGCTGCCGGGGAACAGTTGTACATGGGACCGCCTCCCTGGGGGTCGAAGAGGCCACCGTGCTTCGGACGGTCGGCGCTGTTGTCGTTCCAAGGTTCCCTGCGCGGCTCCGGCCGCTCTGGGTTCCGCCTAGGCGACTTCGCGGCCCGCCCTCTTCAGGCCCCAAAGTCTGCGGAGTCTGGGCGGTCGCATGCTTGGTGCCAGGGAGGTGGGTTGGGTACGCGGCCTCCTCGGAGCACTCTTCCGTCCCCTACTTGGTCCCAGGACGGTGCGCTGGCCGACCCGGCGTCGTCCGAGGCCCTCTGGAGCACCCTACGGTATGCGCGTAGGGCGACCATGGGGAGCGGCTGGAGGGTGCCGCTGCAAACGCGCCGAGGGGATCTTCGGGATCTTCGTCGTCAGACGCCGAGGCCGCAGGTTCTGGGCTCCCGCTAGGGCTACTTTCTTTAGCCGCTGCGGTGGCGGTTCCTGAGTCCTCGCCCCAGTCTGGTGACACCGGGCTCCTGGGCTCTCGTGGATCAGTCTCTGTCTTGCTGGCCTGCCCGGCGCCAAGCTGCTCCGCCGTTGCGGCTTGGGGCGGGGGCGCAACCTTTGTCCCCTCGTTGCCGGGGGCCTCATAGTCCAGCCTGAGGGCGCCGTCATGCTGTGCCGTCGGCCCCGGGACTAGACCAGCTGAGGGGAGGACGCCTGCTGCTGCGCTGCGCCTGTCCAGCCAGTAGGCTGCTGGTGAGTTCGCTGCCGCTGCTTCACTGGTGGCGGATTGGACGGGGTCCTGTTGCGCCAGGGAGTTGATGGTACCGTCGGCGAGGGCCGAGGGGTCCATATCAGCGAAGTATCCCAGTAGGGTGCTGGTCGAGTGGCGAAAGGGGG
Source organism: Prorocentrum cordatum (assembly GCA_963575745.1). Taxonomy (NCBI): domain Eukaryota; class Dinophyceae; order Prorocentrales; family Prorocentraceae; genus Prorocentrum; species Prorocentrum cordatum. The sequence continues at coordinate 312,956 of CAUYUJ010005335.1, forward strand.
AGAGGCCGCGCTGAGCCTCCAGTCTGGCCACGTACGCCTGCCACTTGCTCGCGTACACGTCGTTCTGGGAGAGGTGGGAGACCACCCTGGCGGCTGCCGCCCTCTGGCCGTCCCAGGGGATGCCAGCAGGGTGGCAATTCGGCGGGATCGTCTGTCCGTAGATGCTGACGATGAAAGGGCTGAGCCTCTTGGGGGGCCACGACTCCTCGTCGGTCCTCACGCCGGGGATCCCATTGCCGTGGTCCCGAACAAAGTTAGCCCACCGATCGTAGATGTCCGGGTTCCACTCGAGCAAGAAGCGGACCAAAGAGCGAAGGACACCGTGGGCTGGTGGGGATACTTTTTCGGTCGCGGCCGCGAGCGAAGAGCGCAGGCGGCGAAAGCAATTGTTGACTACCTACCAGACCACCCCAACCCAACCCGAAGACCCCAATTTCGGGTTGGGGGGGGTATGGGTTCCATACGTGTTTTTTCGACGTTGGGTTGGGGTGGTTTGGTTGGGTTGGGGTGGTTGGGTGGGTGGTGAATTGTCCGTTTTGCAAGCTGGTGAAGCGTCAACCATTCGGGCTGGGAAATCTCGCATGGGGCATCGGGCCCCTAGGGAAACGGGTCCTGGGCCCCGGGGCCTGCCCCCAGGACGAGATGATCACTCTGAAAATCGCCGTGGCCCCTGGAGGGCCCCGAGAGCCCGAAGATGGCGAGACACCCCAGGACCCGTTTCTGGACAAGCGCGTTCCTCTACTCGCAAGGGAACTGCTCGCAAATGGCCTGGATCCGCTGGGAGCGGTTATCGATACATTACATCGAAGCAAACGTGTTTTTGTTCTCCTGACGTGTGCGAGAGGGCACTTTGCGAGTAGCGGAGCGCGCTCGGTGAGTTCCCCTCAGGACCCGTTTCCCCACGCTCGCCATCGCTCGGACGTCCATTCCCTGTGCATGTTTCGGTCTCGTGCGTGTTTGTTTCTTCGCAGGGTGAGCGAAACGGCTCCTCGATGGCCCTGGCCGAGAAAGAACGCACACCTCCGAGCAAGGCCAAGCCCATGGCGAGAAGTAATGGTTGACCGTATCCGCCAGATGCCCGAGGCCTGCCGCTCCGCTGCTTCTCTGTTCCTGATTCCTGCTCCTCCCCCCTCGGCTATCCGATTCCTGCCCCCTGAATCCTGACTCCTGCCCCTGACTCCTAATTCCTGCTCCTGATTATTGCCCTCTGCTCCTGACTCTGACTCCTGCAACTGACTCCTGTCCCTCTTCCTCATCCCTCGGCGGCGAGCTGGGGGGGGGGGGAAGTGAGAAGGGGCGGGTCTTCTCAGAAGGCTCGGAAATCCCGCAGCTTCCTGAGAATGTGTTGGAGCCTTCCCCGAAGACGCAGAAAACCTCTCATAGGCCGGAGGCCTTCTGAGAAGCCCCGCCGCCTTCTGAGAAGGCGTTCTCCGTCTCACTTCCGCCCTCGCTCGACCCCGACTCATCTCTTCTCCCACTTATGCCAACGATCATCTGGGGGTGAAGGTTTCCCGACACTGTGCAGCGATCGAGGCGTTCTTGATTCGCTCGTCTGGGAGGGGGGCCCCTCGAATGGTTGACACCGATGGGCGTACGGTGCTCTCACGCGCCCAGCGGCCGCCCTCTTTTATTGCAAACTGAAACCTAAGCGTGTGCTGAGTAGCTAGCCAGCAGCCTCCTTCTCTTCATACCGCTCTCCCTCTGGATGTATCCGACCACGTCCGAAAGCCATCGATTGCATCATAGACACTCAACAGCAGCGAGAAAACCTTCGAAAACCAAATCATTGTCCTCCAACATGCTGATCCTCCTGCCCCCCCTCCTCCTCTTCCTCCCAGTGGGCCTTGGCCATCTGGTCCTTGGCCTCGGCGCGGCTCGCCTTGTGCTCCTGTGCTAGCGGATGGGGGAGTGGGGTGAGGGAGACGAGGCGGGAGGAATGTAGCACGAGCACATGGAGCGGGCATATAGAGTTTGAAGAAAGGGGTCACACAATATCAGATGCTGCAAGGTTCGAAAGGGTTGGCAGATCCCTGGAGGCCTCCGGAGCACCCGCTGTCTGAAAACCTCGAATCTCGATCCGCGAAAAGGGAGGCGGAGGAGGAGGAGGGGGGGGGGAGGAGGACGAGGAGCACCACAATAACAGCACGCGAGCACCAAAGCATGCTTGTGAGCACCACGATGTGCTCACAGCCACCAGGATGGCCTTGCCAATGCCGCAACAGTCTGCGAACGCCACGCGTGTGCGCAACGTCCTGCCACAATAGCCCGCAAACGCCATAGCCCTGTCAGGACCCGAAACCCGCCTACTTACAAACACCACAACTATCCGCGAGCACCACGCTGGCCTGCGAGCACCGCTTGGAAACTGGGCGAAGGCTGGCAAATCCGTGGCTGCTAAAACGGCATTGCCGGAAGGAAGCAACAATTCCCCAGAATGAAAACCAGCGCGCGACATACTAAACGGACTACTTCCCAGAAGAAAGCAACAATTTCCTGGAGCTCCGTTTTAGTAGCCACAGGTTTGCCAGCCTCCGCCTGGCTTCTGAACCGCAGTAACCTGCGAGCACGTGAGGGGACGTCACGATTTCCATAGCATAACCATCGAAACTCAAGAAACCCAGGGCACCCTGGAGGCAAGCAGGGTGTTTCTTGGCATGGGTCTCCACTGTAGATTCCTAGGAAGAAAAAGGAAGGGACCATGACGCCCGTGATGGCCCTGGCCCTACAAAAGCAGGGAAAAATTAAGAGACTGGCTGGCCGCAGATTAATGATTGGGAGAGATCGCGAAGACGAGCTGGGGTTGAACTGATGCGACCAACAGTCGGAGAAAAAGGAACCAAGGTCGGAGAGATGGACACACGGGTGACAGAATCGGGTTCGAAAAACGAAGAGATGAGAGCAGGAGCCGTGAAGATCGGAGCAAAGAATCGGAAGGGCGGCAGGGTCGCGCGGGAAGCCAGAGTCATAAAGACAAGAGCAAGAGTAGGAGTGATAGGCGCCAGATTCGGAGAGGTGACCTCAACCATGCGAAACGAATCCGAGCCACCGTGCTGACCACTAGTCATCACTTTCGGCGGCATGGATCAGGCGCAAATCGTTTATGTTCTCATGCACTGTCGTCGCCGTGTAGTTGCTACCCGGAGGGGCTGGTCATAGCGACTCAGTTGGAATCTTGCGTGGCACTGACTCGAATCGCCTGCTCCGACACCTTGACACGTCACAACACTACAGACATGGTGCAGGGCGGTTCTCCCACAGTGAAGTAGAGCATCTGCGGGGGCTCAGAGAAAGATGGGACCCGGGGCAGGACGGTGCTGCGTAGCACATAACAATTGACGTATCTCGGGCCCTCTTGGGCAGTATTCGGGGCTTCTTGGTCCGTCTCGGGGCCCTCTTGGGGACTTTTGGGCAGTCCCGGCGCGGCTTTGGAAACCTCTGGGGTCGCGTTGGACAGTGTTGAATATGAAAAACAATTCGCTAAACAGACCCGCTTTCCGAAGGGGATGTGACGATGTTTGCTTCTCGGTGCCCTCTTGGAGCGGCTTTGAAGCGTCGTGGACGCCACTCGGGCCGGTTGAGACGCACCTTGGGCTGTCCGAGACCACTGGAGGGCGTCATGGGGGAGTGACTCGGGGCCGCCCTTGGCCGCCGTAGCGGCTGTCTGGTGGCTCTCAGGAGCGATCTTGGGCCCCCCACAGGCGGGCCGGGCCCCCCGGCCTGGTACCCCGCTAAATGTGTATATAGGTACATATATATACACATACAAGTACACATACCTACATCCATCCATGCATGCATGCGTGCATGTATGCATGCATACATTCATACTTACATACATGCGGATTACACACACACATCTCTGTATATCGGAGGTTGGGGGGTGAGATCGCAGTGGAACGGAGACCCCCAACCGAGAAAGGGTTTCAATTCGTTCATGTCGTGCGTGCGGGCGAGGCGAAGCTGCGTGGGCGCGCGAGAGAAATGAACTCGCCGTTCAAGACAAATGTTGCTCCTCCGTCAGTCCGTCCGTCCGGCGGTGGCTCGCGGTGTCCCGCGGTGTCCCGTGGTGTCCCGTTGAGTGAGACCGATAGAGAGATCGATAGTGAGATCGCTAGTGAGATCGATGTGGTGCCCCGAGTTGTCCCGTGGTGTCCCAAAAAATGAGATCAATAAAGAGATCGATAGTGAATTTTACAGGTGTCCCGTGGTGTCCCGTTGAGTGAAATTGATAGTGAGATCGATCATGAGATCGATGTGGTTTCCCGAGGTGTCCCGTGGTGTCCCAGAAAGTGAGATCGATAGTGAGATCGACACCCGTGGTGTCCCGTGGTGTCCTGTTGCGTGAGATCGATCGTGAGGTCGATCAAGAAATCGAGAGTTGGATCGATGTGGTGTCTCGGTGTGTCCCGTGGTGTCAAGTTGAGTGAGATCGATAGTGAGTTCGATAGTGAGACCGACAATGAGATCGAGAGGTGTCCCGCGGTGTCCCGTGGTGTCCCGTTGAATGAGATCGATAGTGAGATCAGATCGACAAGTGTCCCGTGGTGTCCCGTTGAGTGAGATCGATAGTGAGATTGATTGAGTCAGATGTCGGTTCCCCCCCTCTCCCCCCCCCCACAACCTCCTTATCACCCGAAGGGTGGTCGTATAGGTGCATCTATATATACACCTATACGACCACCCTGCGGGTGATTAAGGAGGTTGGGGGGGGGAGTGGAGCCAGCAATGGGCAACAGTGGTGATTGTTGCGTTGCCGGAGCTAAGTACCCTGCTTGAGCCGAACCCTCCTTGCTCTCCCCCTTCTCAGATGGGACGGGCCCGAACACGAACAGGGCCCCCAAAAACGATAATGAAGAAACGGGAGCCTTCACTGCGGCCTCCAGGGGCCTCGGTGCGGCGTGAAACTGAACCACGTGATCGATCTATCGATCTCACAAGCGATGTCGTTATCGGCCTCACGATCGATCTCACTATCGATCTCTCGATCGATCTCACAAGCGATGTCGTTATCGGTTTCACGATCGATGGGACCATCGATCCCACTATCGATCTCACTCGATCGATCTCACTATCGATCTCACTCGATCGATTGCACTGTCGATCTCACTCTGGATCTCGCTTTCGATCCCACTAACGATCTCCCTATCGATATTACTCGATCTCACAATCGATATCACTATTCATCTCACTATCGATCTCACTATCGATCTCACGATCGATCTCACTATCGGTCTCACTATCGATCTCACTATCGATCTCACAATCGATTTCGTCATCGGTCTCACTATCGTTTTCACACCAGCAGGACACCGGGACACCGGCGGGACACCGGCGGGACACCGGCGGGACACCGCGGGCCACCGTTTGCCGGAGGGATAATCATTTGGTCCGGCCCGGGCCCAGCCACAAGCGGGACACCGGAGGGACACCGGCGGGACACCGCGGGCCACCGCTTGCGGGAGGGAGAATCATTTGGTCCGGCCGCGCCTCAGCCACAGGAGACTTTCCTCTCGCCCGCCCACGCAACTTCGCCTCGCCTGCACGCATGGCACGCACGAACACGAAACCGAAACCGATTTCCCGGTCGCCGGTGGGGGGCTCTCCGTTCCACTTCGATCTCACCCCCCAACCTCCGATATTCAAGGCTGCATAGGCGCTTCGCGCCATGCACCTTCTTCCTTGAAGCTTTGGAGAGGTTGGCCTGCCGCGCCAGCCCTTGGTCCGTTTGAGGCGTGCTCGCGGGCTCGCTATGGAGAGGCGGAAAGCGGGCCCGCTGCAGATGGTGGCAGTCAATTTAGGACGGGCAAAAAGTGAGGTGGAGGCCCCAGGCGTACAAAATTGCGCAAATGAGTGAGAAAATTGCGGGTATCCACTGGAATCCCGGGTTCGCAACCAAATTTCTAGGAAAATGGTTGCGAGCCCGGGACTATAGGCAGAATGCTGGTTTTCATGGCGAACACTCGGAGGGGCGCGGGCGTGAGAATGCTGAGTGGGCTAATGTTGGGAGCTCCCGTGGCCGTTAGGGCGCCACCTTTGGGCAGTTTAGGGCATCCGACGAGGGCCAAAGCCAACATGGTGCCATTTGTGACCGTCTTGGGCGTCTCGCCAGCCGCCATGTGGCGATTCGGGGGCGGTCATGGGGCCGCGTGTGGGCAGTTTAGGACCTGTCTTGGCCTCTCGTATCGCTTTTCTGGGGTCTCAGGAAGCTCGTTCGGGTCGTCTTGGAGGGGTTTGCAATGATGCCTTCCCGGCGTTCTCGGACGCCTGGCAAGCCGAATGAGGACACAGCAAAAAAAAGGAGGTGAACACCAGTGTTTTCAGGTGTTTCTAAAGCCTCTCGAGCAAGTGCCTTCGAGCATCCAACAAGGGCCTTAACCGCATGATGCCATCTTGGACCGTGTGTAGTGCGGAAGGCCTTGCGCCAGCCGTCAGGAACTCAATTTGGGGCGGTCAGCATCCTCTTGTGGGCAGTTTGGGGACCCGCTTAGGCGCTCATGGGGCTCATTTGGGCTCTCGACGAGCGGTCGGTGCGTTCCCAGTGTTCTCGGACGCGTGAAAGGCTCAATTAGCAAGCATGCGAAAATCATTTAGACAACAATGAAAAATCCATGTTTTTGAAATCCGAACGCCTCGTGGAGGGTGACATTCGGGCCGGCTTCGAGCATCCAGCAAAAGCCTAGGCCGCGTGGCACCATCTTCGGCCGATTGTGGCGTGTAAAAGGCCTTGCGCCAGCCGTCGTGGGGTCACTTTGGGGCGATCCTGGGGCCTCTTGTGGGCAGGTCGTGGAAAGTCTTGGGCGCTCATGGGGCTTTATGGGCGGTCTTGGAGCAAACAACAGAGCGTTTCCAGCGTTCTCGGACGCGTGCAAGCCAGAATCAGGAAGTATTCGAACATCATACAGAAACCAATAAAACAACAATGTGTTTGGGGTTCGAACACCTCCTGGGGGTGACCTTGGGGCCGTCTTCGGGCATCTGGCAGGGGCCAAGGCTAGCTGGATGCCATCCTGGACTGCCTTAAAGGCCTCTTGGGCCTTTCGCCGAGCGATTTGGGTCTGCCAACCGCCTGCTTGCACGCGTTGGCAGGGGTTTCCGCCCACCCCAGCACCGCCGTCGACGTCGCCATGGCCGTCTGTCAGTGAGGGGCGGGCTCCGTCAGGTCGGCCTCCGTCTGCGCCTTCTTCTCCGCCTGCTCCTTGATCTTGCTCTCCAGCGCCTCCCAGCAAATCGGGGGGGATATCAAGGTGGGGTACAGTCGTCGTGCAGGGGATATCAAGGTGGGGTACAGTCGTCGTGCAGTAACGCCGAATCAGGAGCGAAGGGGCGCTTCTGCCTATGGCGAGTCTCGGCTTCGAATGGGGTCCCCGACCTAGATCTGAAAGAACGGCACGAAAACAATAGTCCCTCCTGAGTCAGAGCTATCCAGGGCCTCCTCAGAAGACGGGCGGGCGCTTAGGCTGGGTAAGAGGCACCTCCTGGGAAGTCTGCGTAAGAAATATATTGAATGCGACTACGCTGCTTAGCCAAATTAGGAAGCCATTGGACCGGTTTTGGCTGGATTCAAGCTGGAGTCAAGCCAGACTAAGCGGGATGAAGCGAAATTCAGCTGCAGTCGGCCGGCTTTGGACCGCGTGAATACCATCGCCGATGCTGAGTTTAACCTCCAGGAACTGCCCTTGATCTACTATCCAGGGCCTCCGAAGAAGTTACGGGGACGTCATGGGGGGGAACGATCATGGAAAACTGGCTTAGGGGAAGGGAACATGGAGCCCAAATCGGCGATACATTACCGATAGATCAACGATATTCCTCCGACAGCAAGTCCGAACGTTCCTGCGCGGGGTGGGCTATTGGGCCCCAGTGAGCGATTGGGGTCGATGCATCACCCTCTGAGCCTATCCCCCCTGACGTTGCCCCTGATGTCTAGGTGGGGTCGGAGACAACTCTTAGGAGGTCTTCGTGAGAACGATTCAGGGTCATTTAAAACCGATAAAGTGACCACTGAGGGAGGTTAGCCAGACTCAGCCCAGGATTGAGCCCGATTAAGCGGATTTCGGCGCGATTGAACTGGATTAGGCCTGTGTTCGACCTCGGGCATACCAGCGCCGCTGTTATCGAATTGAACCTCCCAGGAGTTGCATCCTGAAGGTGGGGCAGCCAGGGCTAGCCTGGACGGTCCCTGGGGGTGGGAAGCGTGCTATCACAGAGATTGCTGCATAAGGAATGACGGGGCTTTTCTGACCATGGCGAGCCTCAGCTTCGAAGTGATACCGAAAACCATAACACCTCCTGAGCCCAAAGTGGTGCTCGTTTCATCGTATTCGCTGTAGGGCCAGACTGCCCTGACCCCACCGTGGGCTGATCCTCGGTCTGCGTCCCCCCCAGTGTGGACGAAGCCAGGATGAAGATAGACCCGGATCTAATCTCAAAGAACTGGGGGGTCTGAAAGACGTATCGGGCACCGCGGCCGTTTCAGAGCGCCCCGGAACGCTCCCGCAGCGTTCCGGAGCGCTTTGTGTAGACTTACCTTCATCGTGGGCAGGCCTGCCAATCCCCGACGTGAGTGATATGCTGGTTGGCGAATGGATACGGGGACAACTATTGGGTACGCAAGTGGGGGCGTGCACACTGGTCGATATTGGTGCGTGCGGATAGCCCCCAGATCGGGCGACGTCAACTGACCGCCTGCATTACCGATGCTGGCCGCCGCGCTCATCCTGGGCCGAAGACCCCGGTGTGTGCGACCGGCTGGCTGGGCCGGGGAGGCGTATGCACCGATCCTGGGACCAGGATCGGACAGGCCAGGGTCGGTGAGGTGTTGAGCCGATGCCGTCCTCCTTCATCCCTCCTCCTGCCTCCTCCCCCCTCCCCACCCCCATCCTTTCAGGAACAATTCTGAAACACCCCCTCCCTCCGCTCCTCCTCCCTCCAGGGGGACTTCTGGGCACCTCCTGTGTCCCTGCCTATTCCCTCGCCGCCTCGATCTTGGCCTCGCCGTCGGAGATGCTCTTTTCCAGGTCCGCGACGCCGGTCTTACAATAGCACCTCGGTGACGGTGGCGCTGTTATCGGACCCCAGCACACACCCGGTTCCGTTGTGGGGTTGGGGGGTAGCAAAGAGGACGTAAGGGGGCAACTGCAGGGAGATCTTCGGGTCTTCGGGAGAACGATTGAGGTCCATGAAGCCCGACTAGGACTTTATGAGGCCATCCTTCGCATTGTTCCTCCTCCCTCCTCCTCCCTGTAATATCTTCCTCCCCCTCCTCCCTCCTTCCTCCTCACCTGGCGAGACCTCAAGCGAGGCCACATATGAGGAGACCGCACGAGGAGAGCGAACTTCAACCCTGCCCAATGGGCATCCAACACGCAGAGTGACACAGCTACTTACTGCAGTTGCAAGCACGCGCCCAAAAGGTGCTGATCGCTTGGGATGCATATAGTCTGACTGCAACTGAGCGGGCAACCAGCAACAGTCGAGTACCGCCGTGACTGAGATCTTGAGTACCTCTCTCATTTGCCCGCATCCCCTCCCTTCTCTAATCTCACCTGGACCCTCCCCTGATGCTTCACAACGCAGACCCCGAAGATCTCGACCTTCCCCGGGACCAGCTCGCTGGTGAATGCCCCCGGAAGCAGAAAGTTGTCAAGCAATAAATCCGCAGTGTCTATTTCTCACGACGCGAGGAGGTGGGCCCTCCCTCCCCTCCACTCTGCCCCTCCTCCCAACCTGCTTTACACTTCTCCTCCCCCGACCCCCTTCTCAAACTCTCCGCATCCGCCCCCCTCCCTCCCTCCCGCGCCTCCGCTCGCACACGCCTGATCTTGGCGGCGCGCACAAGGGGGTAGGGGAGGGGGGAAGGCTTCTCAGAAGGCGGCTGCTTCTTAGAAGGCGTCGGCCCCACATCATAGACAAGGCCCGCGCCTCCTAAGAAGCAGCCTCCTTCCAGAAAACCTCCCCCCCTCTCCCTACCGCCCTTCTGCGCGTGGCTGATGATCCCTCCTCACTCCTGCCCTTGTCACCTCCCGTCCTCCCTGGTTCCTCTCTTCTCCCCCCTCTCCCCACCTCACCAGACACCCGACGCCTTGTTGCCTTTTTCTCGCCGTGACCCCCCCAAGAAGGTCTGGACCCCTTCGCTGGACTGGTTTTCTTGGACGGTTGCATAATATTAAGGCCTGGTGAGGGCCCCCAGAGGCAGAACATGAGCAAAATACCCTCCGTCTTGTCTTCTCCACGACGGGAGGATGTCATAGAGGACAAACAACTGCATAAGCCTAATTTATCGGAGGTTCGTGCGGAATTCTAGGATCTGCTCTGGACCCCCCTCCCTGGCGCACGGAACGCGCCAAGGGTTGCGCCGGTGACGCCCCCAGGGGCACAACGCCGATCCGAAGATTCCGCTCGGACCTCAAAGAAATCACGTGTATGCCGTTTTTTGTTCTTCGATGTCAGGGTCCTCCTGCCCAGGATGCCCGTCGGTCAGCAGCAAGCAGCAAACGCGAAGCAGGGCGCTAAGGGCCGCACATGAACTCCTCGGCGCCGCGCATCGGAAACGCATGCGCACTTTGCCAGACATCGCGCTCACAATACCACTCCACTGCGTCTGCACATCGGGTGCGCACGGTATTTTAGGAGGCAGCTCCTGCGACTGGTTTCGCAAGAACGATCAAGGGCTATTTAACTTAGGTCCGATTGAACGGCCATTGAGCCAAATTAGGCCAAATAGCTCCCAGAACTCAGCCGGATTAGTCCGGACTAAGCGGGCGTCAGCGGACTGTGGTGTCTGTGCGCTAGATTAGGCCAACTTTCGGCCACACTGCGTCCCAATCTGCACATTGAACATTGACGGCGCACGCTGGTGCAAAAACTTAGATCTACTCAATAACCTGATTGTTCTCTGGTGGCTTGCGCGAACCCCGAAAATGATAACAGGGACCCGGGCAAAAACTATGAGACCATAAACCGCAGGAGCAGCTGCGCCGAACGTCTCCATTAAGACGTGAGGAAATGGACATTGACGCCCAACATGATATGTACGGTGACACCGACGGCGCAAACAGCACCAAAATGCCCGCATCGCTAACAAAAATCAGCCATCGCCATCCTTGCATTCGTCTGTTCCTGCCCAGCTGCTCGACGTTTCGTGTTCTACGTCGAAGCTGACAAACACAAAACTCCGAATTCCTCACCAAGACCAGATGACGAAGAAATAAAAGATGACCGCGACGATACTACATCCGAAGCCTCACTACTGGCGCTTTTCAAGAATTCGCACGCACTTTTGAAGGGGCAGCCAGGCTGCGGGAGCCAGATTTGTCCAGCGAGTAAGCATGCGTGTTTGAATGCTTCGAACTAAATTGAGCACCATGGTTATTTAACTTATTCCTCCAGTCGTGATGGATGCGCATGACCACTGGAGGCCCCTCCGATCGGGGCTGGGCGCCACAGCAATGTGAGTGCAACTGCGGCGCTCGGGCTACCGAGTGTTGTTGCGGCTTCAGGGGGCCTTGTCTGGCCCGTCGCGACGCTATCCGCGTCGAATCCGAATCCACGTCGAGTCCGCATCGAGCCAGCGTCGGGCACAAAGACATCAACCTTAATGGCACAACAACTCGAATAATGCATCAACAAAGAACTTCAAGAGCTCCGCGCGGATTTCTGGAATCGGCTCTGGGCCTCCCCTCCCTGGCGCGTGGAGCGGGCCAGAGGGCGCTCATTTCCCTTATTTCTTCTTGTAACAAAGATGCAGGACAGGGGAGAAGTGAGGATGCACAACGTAACGAATGCCACACCAAACCACCGAAACTATTCATGCAAATCCGCGCGCCGGGGGGCCGAAGCAGATGGAGAGGCACTTTCGGGTGTTCATTAACAAGCAGACGGCGATCAACGGGGAGGGGAGAAACGTGTACCTTTCGTGCATCGTTTGGGCCCTCGGTGGCAGTTTAGGACCTATTTCCAATGATCCTCACCACGTCTGTAGGCGCGAACGCGTGTCTGTCCACCGAAGCCCTTCAAAACGACGCAGGGGCTGGAACAGGCTGCGCGCTATCGATGGAGCTGAACGTAGAGAACTAACAAACTGGACAAACTGGAAAATGCAAACAAAAAGTCCGCGCGGATTTCTTGGATCGGCGCTGAGACCCTCTCCCTGGCGCGCGGAGAGCGCCAAGGGCGGCGCCAGAGGCGCCGCCAGGGGGGCCCCGCGCCAACGCGTGCCTGTCCACCGAAGCCCTTCAGAACGACGCAGGCGGGATCATGAGGGCCAGCACGGGCCGCGTGCCGTCGGCGGAGCCGAACGGGGAGGCACGCACACTTTTTGCGTCGGCGGCTAGGCAGATGGACTCCGTTGGCGGATAGGGCGTCGCAGGGTAAACGAACGCGAACTGGGCCGCGATGCACGAGGGGGGAGGAGGAGAACGCCCCCCCACACACACACACTCTGGGCTAATACACGTCCTGAGGATCATCGATATTAAGGGCGCCTTTATGATCAGCCCTGCAGTCCGAGATCCCCCCAAGTTCATTGCCCCTGAGATCCGACGTCACAGAAAAATGAAGCATCATGAGAAATCACGACAGGAAAATCCCAGACTTCCATCGTTCTGCCACATCTTGCGAGCGGATCGGTCGGTGTGAGCCCGGGGCCGAAACGTGGCCAGATCGCCCGTTGCGAAACCAACGTGCTGCCAAGATCTCAGGGGCTCACCCGTTGCCGTCCGCCCGGCGCTCCCCGCCTCGGCCCCGGGGCCACGCCCTGCGCTCTCGGCTCGGACTGGTGCGACGTTCCCGCCGCCGCGGGAGGGGGGCAGATGTGCACTGCCGAGGGGGCCGTTGCGGTCGACAGGGAGCTCAGCTCTGGAGAGGGGCCACGTGAGGGAGGGCTCGTCTCACGGGGGGGAAACATCAACCTGGGATCGGCGATGCGTCTCCGATAGATCGGCGCGATAGGCCCCCGAGAGCGGATCCGCACACTCCGTGGAGGGGGTGGCGCTATCGAGACCCCATCGGCGATCAACTGCGATGGGGGGTCGATGCACCCCCCCCTGAGTCTATCGCCCCCCAACGCTGCCTCTGAGGAGGGGCGATATTCGCGGGGCCTATGACGGATAGACCTGAGCTGGATCGAGTCGACAAGTCGGATCGGGTCGGAAACGGATCGCACCGCCAGCGGGTCGTCCCGCATGGAGTCGAGATCGGATCGCCGCGCCTGGCTCTCTGGCAAGCCCTGGCCGAAGCCGGTGAACGAAGCAGAATAGCGTCGAGCCTGAGTCCTGGCCCCAGCCGAGGATCGAATCGCATCCAGTCGCATCGCAGCTCCGCGGCCCCGAGATAGTCCAGCTGGCCGCCCGCCATCGGCAAGAGAGTGTCTCGCACAGGCAGAAGCCACGCACGCGCCCCTACACCCGCCCAGTCACTCTCTCAAGGACGCGCGGTCGCACACTCAACTCCGTCCACGCTCACCCACTCGTCCCGCGTCATTACATCGCTCGCTTGCACTCGATCGCTCGATCGATTCCCCGTTCTCACAGCCGTAAATGCTGATTCCTGCGCCAAATCGTTCACTCACTCAATCACCAAGGGCGCCTAGCCCTGCGCGAAGCGCGAATAACTTCGCGCTCGCGCGCCGCACTCCCTGGGAAGAAGAAAAGGACGAGGGAAGATCAGAGCCGAACCGCGATGCGCGAGGAACTTCACGCCCTCGACGGAACCCTTGACCCACTCACTCAGGTACCCACCGTTCGTCCCTCCTTCACACCCTCAGCAAAACAAGCCATTCGCCCACGCTCGCCGCCCAACCACTCCTCGAGAGCCCACGCTGGCCTTTGCGCCGCGACGCCTGCGGCACCGCCGCCCACGGAAGAGCGCGCAGCCCCTGGCTGCCACGGTCATACCTGGCACCATCTGCTCCCCCCGAGTCAGGCCACGGCCCAGGGGGTGGCGGAAGGGCCCCGAGAGGCCGAGAACGGTGGCGAAGTGCCTTGGGACACCGCCCCCCCCACCCTCGGGACGGACGCTTGCTCTCGCGCCCACCGCTCAGCAACCACCAAGGCCGTACTCCATAAGCGGGCGGTCACCGCAACAGAAAAGGCGCATTCCTTGTACGCGACCTCCTCGGCCTTTCCCTCCGCTGTCACTTTCTTCTCCATCTCCTGCGGGGCAAGCCGTACTCAGACTATGGATGTCAACGCACACTGGAATTGCGCATGGGCTCGCCACTTCCTTCGCAATCTGCTTTGCAACTATACCAGCGCAAATGTGAGAGAATACATGTATGCAAATGTATGAAAATATTAATATTGGGATCAAATCTCCGTGAAACGGAATATTCCCGCAAGACAATGGCTTTCGATTTCGTGCGTGGCGTGCGCGCGATCGAGCTGAATCTTAAGGATAACGAAAATAAAGCTTGACCTAGCTCGGGGCTGTTCACGTTAGACTGGTTTGTCACCCGTGAAACTTCTTTGGGGGGGCAACTTGTCCTGAGGTTGTCCCTTGGTTGGCGCATGGTTGCCCCGATGTGTGTCCCTATGGTTGCTCCGTGGCCGTCGCACTGTTAGTGCCTCGCCGTGGTGGTCCCACGGTTAAGAGACGTATTGATGAGCTGGTATATAGATCGACCGGCGGACCGATGCTGACACACAGTGGTATCTGTAAACGAGGCGTGTGCTCACTGTGCATCTATATATCTGTATATATATACACACTCATGTGTGTATGAGGTATGTGTATATGTATATGCCCAATGGTAGATAGTGGGGACGAGCTATATTCAGAGTGAGGTCGTTCGATACATTGGGGCAGCGAGAGAACGCTGGATCGACAATTATAGACATATCCCACCAGCCCTCCGGGCGTCGGTGGTTTAGAGCGTTTCCTCTTCCACCCCTCCTTCTTCCCCTTCGGGGAAGGGTGTATCACTGTTCCCTATTAATATACCCCCCCCCGGCGACCGTGAGCCAACCAGGGTCAATGCGGGCCCCCCCCCACCATCCCTTGCATATAACAATGCAAAACACACTCTGTCTCCAAATTCGGAGCATGCGCAGCGAACCCGATGCGGCCTCCCCCCACCATCCCTGTCAAAAAGCAATACAGAGTACACTTGGCGGCGGCGGCGGCGGCGGGGGCAGCGGCTGCAGGGGCTGCAGCGGTGGCGGCGGCGGTGGCGGCGGCGGCGGCGGGGGCGGCGGCGGGCGGCGCGGCGGCGGCGGCGGCGGCGGACAGCGGCGGCGGCGGCGGCGGCGGCGGCGGAGCGGCGGCAGCGGCGGGCGGCGGCGGCGGCGGAGGCGGCGGCGGATTCGCCCCCAATAGCTGCCCATCCAAAGTCGACTGCTGCATATGCTGCGGCTCGGGCCAGGCTCGGGTGCTACGTATGCGTTGGGAGGGCGGGTGGGAATGAACGAGACGCCTTGCGGGCGGGGAGGGAGTCTTGACCTCTCCCCCTGCCCCCTCCCCTGGACCTGGACAAGAGGGTTCGCGAGGTGTCAGAACGTCCAAAGCGGCCTCGGCGAGGAAGCCAAAATCATTGATTTTACTATGGTGTTGGCCCCATGTTGGCCTCCTGGGGGGGCTGTAATTACTCACCCCCCTCCTGTGATCGATCTCGCCTAAGATGGCCCAGAGATGGCCTCCAAGGCTCCCAAGGGTGCCCCAAGAGGGCCCCAAGAGGTGGCCAGGAAGCCCCAAGAGGCCCCCAGGAGGCCCCCAGGATGCCCCCAAAAGGCTCCCAAGAGACCTCCAAGAGACCTCTACGAGGACCCAAGAGGCCCCCCAGAGGAACCCAAGACGCTCCAAGGGGCCTCGGCGACAATGCCACAATCGTTGTTTTTTTGCTAAGGTGTTGGCCACATTTCGGCCTCCTGGGGGGGGCACTGCTTCAGATGACTCCAGGAGCGCTTGGGAGAGCCAAAGATGATCTCCAAGATGGCTCAAGATATCCCAAGGTGCCTCAAGATGGCGCCCACGATGCTCCAAGAGGCCCCAAGACCGCTCCAAGACGGCTCCAAGTGGCCAAAGAACTCCCCCAGGAGGCCCCGAAGATGCCAAAATCAGTGTTTTTTGCTTTCCCGCCGTGGCCTCAAGATGGCTCCAAGATGGCCCAAGAGGGCTCCAAGAGCGCTCCCAAGGCTCCCAAGAGCGCTTCAAGTGGGTCCCAAGAGGCGTCCAGGAGGACCCCAGGAGGCGCCCAAGAGGCCTCCAAGAGGCTCCCAAGAGACCCCCAAGAGGCCCCAAGCAGCTCTCCGAAGCACCCAAGACGCTCTCAGAGGCGTCCGGGACCGCCAAGAGGCCCCCAAGACGCTCCAAGAAGCCTCCACTGGGGGACCCCTCCTCTGTGTGCTGCCCGCTTCCCTGATCGAGGCAATTCCTCTGGGCATCGTTTCTGGATGGGCTGGTGGGGATTATTCCCAACCATCCTGTGGTGTTGGGTCCTCGTTTTGAAGAGACAGCGCCCCGCGTTCACTCCTCCTCCTCCCGCTGCCCCCTCCCTCCTGCCATCATCATCATCATCATCACCATCATCATAGTCATCATCATCATCATCATCGTCATCATCATCATTATCAACATCATTATCATCATCATTCCTCTCCTCTCCTCTCCTCTCCTCTTCTCCTCTCCTCTTCACCCACCCAGTACACTGTTTCGTGGCTCCATAGGGAGCTCCACCGAAGGCCCCAGTGCCCGCGCCCGCATGCGTCACCCACACCCATTTCGGCACACCCCTCACACGTTTCGTGGCTCCATAGGGAGCTCCACCGAAGGCCCCAGTGCCCGCGCCCGCATGCGTCACCCACACCCATTTCGGCACACCCCTCACCGTCTCCACAAGGCCCCAGTACCCATGCGTCACCCACACCCATTTCGGCACACCCCTCACACGTTTCGTGGCTCCATAGGGAGCTCCACCGAAGGCCCCAGCATGCGTCACCCACACCCATTTCGGCACACGCGTGGCTCCCTCCACCGAAGGCCCCAGTGCCCGTGCGTCACCCACACCCATTTCGGCACACCCCTCACACGTTTCGTGGCTCCATAGGGAGCTCCACCGAAGGCCCCAGTGCCCGCGCCCGCATGCGTCACCCACACCCATTTCGGCACACCCCTCACACGTTTCGTGGCTCCATAGGGAGCTCCACCGAAGGCCCCAGTGCCCGCGCCCGCATGCGTCACCCACACCCATTTCGGCACACCCCTCACACGTTTCGTGGCTCCATAGGGAGCTCCACCGAAGGCCCCAGTGCCCGCGCCCGCATGCGTCACCCACACCCATTTCGGCACACCCCTCACACGTTTCGTGGCTCCATAGGGAGCTCCACCGAAGGCCCCAGTGCCCGCGCCCGCATGCGTCACCCACACCCATTTCGGCACACCCCTCACACGTTTCGTGGCTCCATAGGGAGCTCCACCGAAGGCCCCAGTGCCCGCGCCCGCATGCGTCACCCACACCCATTTCGGCACACCCCTCACACGTTTCGTGGCTCCATAGGAAACTCCACCGAAGCCCCCAGTGGCGGCGCTCACATGCGCATGCGTCCCGCACACCCATTTCGGCACATCCCTCACAGGTTTCGTGGCCCCATCATCCACCGGAGGCCCCAGTGGCGGCGCTCACATGCGTCACCCACACCCACCCAATTCGGCACACCCCTCACACGTTTCGTGGCCCCATAGGGAGCTCCACCGAAGGCCCCAGCGGCCGCGCTCACATGCGTCCCCGCCACCCATCCCGGCACGCCCCTCACAACAACAGGTTTCGTGGCCCCATGGGGAGCTCCACCGAAGGCCCCAGTACTGCCGCCCGCATGCGTCACCACCCGCACCCAATTCGGCACACCCCTCACACGTTTCGTGGCCCCATAGAGAGCTGCACCGAAGGCCCCAGTGGCGGCGCTCACATGCGTCCCCGCCACACATCCCAGTACACCCCTCACGCGCTTCGTGGCCCCATAGGGAGCTCCACCGAAGGCCCCAGTAGCGGCGCTTACATGCGTCTCCGCCACCCATCCCGCCCCCCCCCCCCCGCAGCAGCATCATGTTTCGGGGACCCATAGGGAGCTCCACTGGAGGCCCCAGTGGCGGCCCGCACATGCGTTTCCGCCACCCATGTCGGCACGCCCCGCGCGTGTTTCATGTCCCCATAGGGAGCTTCGCCGAATGCCCCAGTGGCACCCATCTCGGCACACCCCTCACACGTTCCGTAATCGCATGGGGAGTTCCATTGAAGATGAAACCCGCAGCTGCGGTACTGACAACTGCACATGGTTGGGTTCTTCGCCAGGCTGATTTTTTTGGTCGGCGGCTCCGAGGCAACGGTCACGGTACGAGGCGAAGCTGCAAACAAAGCCGCCAGCGTCGACGAGCGATGCTCACGCCCGCAAGGCAGGCCCGCGGCTGCACATGCACAATACAACATGAACTAAATTCAAAGGCGCAGCAACGAAGTAAGTCGCCAGGGCGGCGCCCGACTACATGCCGGCCTGCGCAGGCTGCACAGGCGTTGCAGGCTGAACTACACAGCGCCCGTGCCTCAGAAGGCAGCCTCGCGGTGCCGAGGGGGGCCAGCGGCAGCCCAAAGCGCACCTGTGTTGCCGGGCCCTGGGGCGGGGAGGTCCGCTAGCGTACCGAGACAGTGCGCGGGGAAAACCAAAGGCTGCACAGGCGTGTAGGCTGAACCACTCATCGCCTGGCCCTCAGAAGTCCACCTCCCGGTGTCGAGGGGGGGCAGTGGCAGCCCAAGGTGCAACTGCATTGCCGGGGCGGGGCATGAAGCGTGGAGACGACTGCGCTGCGGTGGGGATGAAGTGCCAAGCCGCCCCAGACTGTCGCGTAGCGCTGCCCCTGAGCCCGAGCGCCGTCACACGCCAGGTGTCCCCCCGCGGCCGTGGAGACCGTCGTTTGGCCGGGAAGACCAACACAACGCGAACCACGGGACGAGCAGGGGGGGGCGGGCCGCAGTCTGGCGAAGGCCGCGACGGCGAGCCCCGATGGCACGGGCGGGGGGCGACCACCGAGCCAGGGGAGAGGCGGGGGCGCAACGCCGCGCCCGACGGCCAGACCCTGCAGCCGAAGCCGGGGCAGCGGCCAGTCGCATGGCGCGCCCAGATGGTAGCTGCTACTCAGCGAGAGCACCTGCGCGGGAGAAGGGGGGGTCGCAGCTAACCGCCGCAAGGAACCCATTCACACTGTGGGGGGCGCAGCACTTCGCCGCTGAGATCTCGGTTAGGAGAGGGCCAGCAGCGAGATGCGTCGGGGGGGGGGGGGGGTCCTGAGGTGTCGCAGCTATGCACCGCCGGGTCTGAAGCTGCCAAAACTGGGGCCTGAGGCACCAGGCCGATAGGCGGCGCGCAGGGGGGGGTGCTTCTGCGACTTCCCCCTGTCGCAAGAGGGTGGGTGGCTGTCGCGGCTGGACAGCAAATGTGGGCGGTGCGCAGGGGGGGTGCTTCTGCCGACGCCCCCCTGCCACCAGCGGGAGAGCGGCTGTCGCTGCGGGGCAGCAAAGTGGGTGGTCCATGGACCGGTCAGCCCCGCGGGCTGGCCCCCTGATCAGCAGGGGGTGAGATGACGGTGATGTGTCCACGTGTCCAGCGTGGGCCGTCTAGCTATGCGGCACCATGGGTGAGATGTGGGGTGGCCCCCGTCCCAGCGGATGCTGCCCCAGGGTATCGCGGCCAAGGCCGGGCGCTGCGAGGTGAAACAGCCCCCTACGGGGGGGGGTGAAGGTGGTGAGGGTGGCTGAGGCCACTGGCCGGGAGGGCTGGGGGGGCGCTGACAGGCTGACTGGCCCCTGCTAGCCCTGGGCGCACGAGCCCTCCCTGGCCCACCATCGGGCGCGCTTGTCCGCGCATCGGTCGCCCCCCGGGGGGAGTAGCGCTTGCCTTTTCCTTTCCAGTCCGTGTCCGTCCATGGGGCTTTCTGCTGGCCCCAGGAGTTCCACTCCTGCCAGTCCCGCCACTGGCTGGGGGTGGCCGAGCCGACGGAACCTGCCCATCGGTCATGCTCGGCTGCCGCAGTGGCTGCCCTGCCCTCTGCTGTCCATGGAGCGGGTCTGCTGCTGCTGTCGGGACCGCGCTGAGCGCGTGGTCGGGATTCGCGGTGCATGAGCTTCATGTGCTTGTCCTTGACCGAAGGCCAGTGGACGCTGAGCCCTAGGTCACTGTCCATCTTGTAGGCGTCGTATCCTGCGTCGCCCCAAGCCTGGAGGAAATCGCTGCACGAATGTACCGTGTTCAGCTTAGGGTCGTGCTTTTGGCTTCCGCCGAGCTCCTGTCTCAGGGCGGCCCCTTCACCCGTGCGGCCCAAGTTCCATTGAGCGCACCCCCCCCCCCCCCCCAGCCTCTTCAAGGCGTATTATATCGTCCTGCACGGGTTCCTTCCTCGCAACGTCTGCATCCGAAACGGAGCACATGTGCATGGGGATGCCTCCCATGGGGTCGCTTGGGTCTTCGCGGGGTGGCTGCGCGGTCCCCATGTCCTTCCACGGCGCCCCGCAGATCTGCGCGCGCGCTGGGTCACCTCTTGGGGATTTGGTGGCGCGGCTATCCCCGCCCCTGGCGTCCCCCCACACGGGTCGCTGGCGGCCCTTGCCCCCGCTCGCGCGGCGGAGGTTGCGGTCGCCCCTGGCGGCGCTGATGTTCCTGTTTGCGCTGCTTGCTCTTTGGGGGCTGTTTCTCGCCCCTCTGATTTCACGGGCGGCGCCCCGATCTAAGATCCGATCGTATGGGGGGCCAGGCGACGGGCTGAGAGGGCCAGCGCCCTCCCCCCCTCCGTCGTCCGCCACAGCTGGTTGGGCTGACCGCTGGGCTAGAGTCCTTGACTGTGCCTGACTCGCTTCTCTTGTCTCCGTCCCCGCCCCAGTCGATCCCCTCCGGTTCGCCTTCGTTTCTGCCTGCCTGGTTGGTTGGGCCTCTCCCTTCCGTCGGTGGGCCACATCCCCCGTCTGCGATTGTATCGCGGGGGTTTGCTCTGGAAGCGCAGACAGGTGTGTCCTCCTGTACAGGTCCGAGGCTGTCTGCTGGGGGGGGGCGGCGGTTTCGTCTGCTCTGCTCAGCCAGGTTGCTGCTGGGGATTCAACCGCCGCTGTGGAGCCCCTGTCTGCCTCGCGTGGGCCACGGCGGGCCAGGGCGCTGATGGTGCCGTAGGCATGGGCGGCGCGGTCGATCCCCATGAGGAATGTCAACAGTGCGCTGATCCGCTGTCGGAGGGGGCACTGCCCTCTCTGCTCGGTCAGGATGGCAGCGTAGCTGCCCCACATGTCTTCGTACCTCGCGTTGGATTTTGTTAGTTGGTAGACCACTCATGCCACTGCGGCCCCCTGCCCGTCCCAAGGGATGTCGGGGGGGTGACAGTCGTTCGGGATCGCATCCCCGTAGATCATTCCCAGGAAAGGAAGCAGACGCGCAGAGGGCCACGACCCCTCGTCGGTTTTGTCCCCTGGGATCCCTGCACCGTGCTGCAGCACGAAATCAGCCCAACATTGGTAGACGGAGTGGTTCCATTCAGCAGGTACTTCACCAAGGAGCGCATGGGGCCGTCGGACTCCACCCCAGTGAGCCTGAAGGTGGAGTGGGCTGGTAGGACGGGGCTCTCTGGCGGGGCGACGTCTGGGAACAGGGGCTTGATGTCGCGTGCAGCCCTGCCTGGCCCGAGGCTTTCCCCTGCGCCGCGTTCGCGCTCCCTGCCGCAGGGGGTGAGTTCACCCCCGGCGGCCGATTGCCTTGAGCACGTGTCCTTGGCGGCTGCGTTGACGCCAGTTGGGGAGAGGTAGACGCTGATGTCGTAGCTCTCCATTTGCACTTCCGTTGCTGCTGCGCGCTTGGCTGGCGTAGTGGGGCACGCGCTGGCGGAGCGTTGGTCCAGGATGCGGTCGAGCGCGCCGGGCGCCGCGTTCCAAATGCGGATGAGGCACCGTCTGCAAGCCCATCCTGCGTTCCACTTCTGCTGTGTCCAGAGCGTGGGCATGGAATCCCATGGCGGTAGTCCTGTCTCGGCGTTACACGGCGCTCCTGGCTCTGGGCCCCACATGAAGCAGCCATGGGCGGGACTGGTTGTCGACCGCAGGAGCAGTGGCGACCCCGCGGGGCAGGTGTCGCACAGGGCAGCGTAGGTGCCTTAGCGGTGCGAGTCAAGCCCGAATCTGCCGTCGGACAGCGCGTGGGCCGGGAAGGCGGCGCCGACCGCCTGCGGCCTGTAGACGGGGAGGGTGATCATGACCAGGTCACGCAGGCTGGTGGGGGACTGCGCTGAATCTGACCGCCCGTGCCCAATTGGGAGCAACTCTAGGGGGGGGAGTGCGGGCTCTCCTCTTGTAGCGCGCCTCATCCAAGGTGCGCTTGTACGCCTGTAGGCGCTGCTGGAGCGACTTCTTGTTGCCTTGGTCGCGCGCGGCTAGCGGGGCCTCGGGGCCCCTTCTTTCCAGCGACTTGATCCAGCACTGCTCGCAGTGCCACTTGCAGCTTTGGCCCTGAATGTCCGCTTGGGCGCGGTTTTGTGCCAAGAACCCCCTTGCGCCGTCATCCCCCCAGGTGCCGGCCGTGTCTTTGAGTCCCGTGTTTGGGCAGCCGTCTCCGTCGCAGTCGAAGCTGCCGTCGCGCTGCCTGACGTGGAACCTGTCGTCGCTAACCTCTGGTGGGGTGAGCGTTGCACCAGGCGCCGGGGATGCAGGGGAGTCTTCGTCGAGCCGATTGTTGGACATGGCTGCTCCTCCGCCGAAGTATTCCAGGTCCACCATTGAGTCTGGGCAGCCGAGCCCATCCTCGGACCCGCTGAGCTCCTTGTGCAGTGTGCTGATGGGGCACTTTTTCTTGCTCAAAGACTTGATCGCGGATGGTCTATCTCCTCCAGGACCCCCATGGGGGCCTCCAGCGTGAACTTGTGATTCAGCATCCCGGCCCAGGTGGTCGGGCACCCGTGGTTGGTTGCGACCTGGTGGTGGTGGGCATAGGTGGCGAGCGCGCTGATATGCTTGATGGTGTCCTCCATTTTCCCGTGGAGGGATGAGAGGTCACTCAGGTCGAAGCCCCAGGCCCCTGCAAACTTGGCCCTGTACTCTTCGTGGACACCCTGCCAGGGGTAGCAGATGCCCATGGCCGCTTCGATGATGTCCCCAGTGGCCTCTGGGCGTGGGAAGGGCCATAGCGTCGCTCGGGGCTCGCGCAGTGGGAGCATCATTACCACTAGGAGTACTCTGAGCGCGGGGGTGTCCATGGCAATGGGGAGCCCGTCGCTGCTGAGGAGGGAGCGCCTTAGCTCCGAGTTGGCTTGTCCAGGGCGGAGCAGTGACTGCAGGTGCTGCATCCCTGGGCGTGCGCGGTGCCGCCTGCATTTCCCTGTCTCTTGGCTCCATGCCTCTGGAAGCTGCTGTAGCACGTCGGGGGGAATGCAGCGGCTGGTACCCTTCGGGCGGTGGCTGACGCCCTTCACGTCGGGCAGGGGGGGGGGGGGGGGGGGCGACGCTTCGGGGACTGCTGGGCGCGAATTGGCCGCGGGGGTGCCCGGTCCGAGGAACCGGACCAGAGCGGCCCACGTTAGGTTGTAGACGTTGTTGCTTGCGTCAATGCCCAGCTCGACGTCGCAGCAGAATCCCACATGGCCCCATGCCTTGCGGTCGAGCCGGCCGGGCTGCCTTGGTGCGTCGGCTATAGAGTACTGGTGGGGGTGAAGCCCTGAAACGGTGTAGAGCCCCACTCCCATGGCGGGGTCCTCGAGGAGCCTCTGCAGGCTGTTACGGATGGCGTCACCGAGGCTGTTCCATGAGAACTCCGGGTCGAGTGGCGCAGCTATCCTGTCTGCGAAGTTCTTTTCCATGGAGGCACGAGATTTCACGGTCGCGTTGTCGAGCCCTTGGATAACCTCGTCTCCTGTGTGCGAAGGCGATGCGGGGATCCATGTGGTGAGGTCTCGGATGGGGTCGAATGTTTCGCCTACCGTCAGCGACCACCTGGTGCCTATGTCCCCCGCTTGTGAGAAACGTACCCAAAATTTGGCGAATCTTCCGTACTCAGAGAGCTCCCGGAGGCGCGACCCTGTGGCGGCGCCGAACATCCCCCCGTCACCGATGATGACCACGTTGCGGGTGGCGCGGGTGATAGCAACGTTCGCTCTGTTGGGGTGGTCCACGAAGCCCCAGTCACGCCGACAGTTGGACCTGGTTGTCAGGAAGATGACCAGGTCAGCTTCGCCGCCTTGGCTGGAGTCAATGCTTGAGATGGTGAGCTTGCCGTTTGCAAGCTGTTCTTCAGCGAGACGTCGCAGGCCGGGGAAGCTTAGGGAGATGTCTGTGAGCTCGGAGCTCCGCTGCACGAACACGCTGGCGTGGTCGCTGGTGTCTGTGGAGCGCTCTGGGGGGTGGGTTGGGGGGTCCTTGCCTGTGGCTGTTCCGTATTTCCCTTTCCATTTGCCCTTGGTCTTGGATTGCGTGAGGGCGCCACTGACGCTGCGTGCGCTTTGGGGCCATCCGTTCTCAAGGATGGCGCACTGTAGCTGGTAGCCGACGGCTACCCGCACTGTGGTTCCATTACGCATGGCAGGCAGGAGGGCCCGTACTATGTCCACCGTCTGCGCCGCCTCCGGTAGGTTGGCGCATCCTGCATGTAGCCTCGATGTGACCTCCAAAGAGGGGTTGCCCACCAGTAGGAAACGGTGCCGTTCCTCTTTGTGCTGATTTCCTGGGTCGAGGCCGCGCAACATCTGCTCCATATCATCTCTGGTGGTGCCCGCTGCCTCTGCTAGGCCTACGACTCTGGTGTCGCCCCACGGCTGGAAGTCACGCCATGGAAGCCCCTCGATCAGGGGTCTCTGCGACACGGGGTCGGTCAGGCCGGTGTGCATTGTGTTATTGTAGAAGACCCACTTCGGCCAGGCCAGCAGCAGGGGGTGCATACGGTAGCAAGGGCTGAGCTGAACCACGGCGGACTGGTCCTCCCTCAGGTCATGGTGGAGACGGTCGAAGATGGAGAGGCATAGCCCGAGCTGTTTGGGGTCTCCCACCAACACTGGGTGTCCACCGGAGCGGATGACGCTGTCCAGGGACATGGCAGCCATTAGCTCGTGTGCCTGCCCTCGTCTATGATGAGTAGGGCGACTGGGGCGGCTTTCTTTAGTGCTTCCGCCGATTCGTGCGTGGCGAGGATTCTCTTGGCATCCTTGAGCAGCTGGGTCCTGAATGCGGGGAAATCTTTGGAGGGGCCGCCTTCGTACGCTTGTGGGGATTCGCGCAGCGTCAACAATTTTGATACTGGTGTTGCCCGACGGAAAATGATACCGTAGCGTCGACAGGTATCTGGTGAGATCGGTCGATTAATTGATAGTAACTCCGTCAACAAGATAATGATATTGGTAAACAGCTATATCGATATACGCACACACGGTGAAAACGATAGGTAATGCTACTGATAACGACAAATCATACAACAAACCTGCAATCTGTGTATATACATCCGCCACCGTGCCTGCACTGAGTGGGCGTGTTAGAATACTCTTGTGTTGTCATGGAGGTTGCCCCCTTCGTTGCACGCGTGCTTAGCGTGCTCAGAAGATCGCCCACTCTGACATTGCTGTCTGGTGCTCGTTTCGCCCTCCGAACGACCAAGGTGGCCTCCAGGACGGATTCTCAGACAGCCAAGACGACACCAAAACGGCTCCAGATGGTGCAAAGCTCAAGAGGCTCTGAAGACTGCCTCAAGACGGCCCGAGAGGCCCCAGAGACGACCCAAGAGAGCTCCAAGAGGCCCTCCAGGAGAGCCCGATGAGGCCCAAACCATTGATCTTCCGTAAGTGTCTGAAAGAATTTGAATGACGTTCTCGCCTACGTATTTGGATTTCCGACCGCCCAAGACGGCCCAACGGGCTTCCAAGATAGCTCCAAGACAGCCAACGAGTCCGCCAAGAGGGCCCCGAGTCAGTCCAAGAGGGCCCCACGATCGCCCAAGAGGTTCCCAAGAGGGCCCTAAGACTGCCCTCAAGCGCTCCAAGAGAACATCAAGACGGCCCATAGAGGCTTCCAAAACGGCCTCCGAATGCGTCAGACGGACCAATCGCCTCCATAAGAGGCCCCCAAGGGGCCCCCTCTCAGGAGGCCCCCAAGGAAGCCCCAAGAGGGCCCGAAAAAGCCGTTTCCTTGTGGTCCTCATGCCATCCCTCTCCTTCTCCTCCTCCTCCTCCTCTTCCTCCTCCCTCCTCCTCCTGCTCCCTCCTCCTCCTCCTCCTCCTCCTCCTCGTCTTCTCCTCCTTAGTAAAATTAGTAGTTCTATTAAAAAGGTATTCGCATTCGGTGATTCTTACTACCATGCTCATCATTACTGATATTAGTATATATGTTCTTCATGTTATTATGCTACATATGATTGCTATCAGTATCCCTACTCCTTCTCCGCCTCCTCCTCTTCCTCCTCATCTTCCTCCCTATCGCGCGGACGAAGGCGATTTCGGGATCACGGCCCTCCCCAATTCAGAACACTCGCTGAACTCGTCACTCGTTCTACCGCACGGACGTAGACGAGGTCGACGAGGTCGACTTCACCACTACACCGAGGGCCTGTTGAGGCCAGCTGGGACTACCTGGGAGGGTTGCCTGTGCGCAAACCGAAGCCTTACCAGTGGGAGATCTGGGCCTGCTCCATGGCGGCATCTGCACATGTGGATGCTTGGAAATGGGCACTAACGCCATCACAGAGGGCTGCCTCTACTGGGGGAAGATGATCCTACATTCTGGTGTTGGTGGTAATACTTCGGCCACCTAGCAAGCCCGAATAGTACCACCATCACCGAGATCGAGATAATCTTCCCTCTGTGCATGCATACCGCAGATATTGGTGTCGGAATCAATCAAGCTTTACGGTCGAGGTCGATTGGAGAGGACACGCGAGAGGACAGAAAACCCTTCCCGCGAAACACAGGACACGAGGTTACTCTTGATGTGGTAGGGTCGACTTACTAATCAGCCTCGAATGTATGTTTCCGATGTTCTCTGTTGTCAAACAAGCTCGGCAGAGTAACTGTGATGATGTAGAGACACGGAGAAAGAGAGAGAGAGAGAGAGAGACAGAAAGAGAGAAAGAGAGAGAGAAAGAGAGGAAAAGAGGGATGGACAGGGTGCAGAGGGGAGAAGAGAGGCAACTAGCATCCCTGCAGCAGCTCAATATGACCGGCGGCAGCATGCAGCGGGACCCTATGGGAAAGGCCATCCCATTGCGTCCCCCAGATAAGAGCCAACAATAAGATGCAGCGCCTGCCGAGCATAGCGCGGCCCCTGAACATCTTGTACTTGGAATGGTAGTTTAATGTGTGCACCTGTCCTGACACATTGCGTCGTCAAAATGCTTTCTCGCAGAATGCGTCGGCGCTGCTTTTGAAAACAGTGCAGCCCCACGCGGCATGTGCGCCGCCTTTGCAGAAATCATAGGGTTCCTGTCCCGACTCTGGTGCACGCAAACTCGCTGTCAACGCGAAATAATAAACTACAAGCACACCCCAATAAACCACCAGATGCAGAACCCATTAAATGAGTACTGTCCGGTCAGGGAAATTCAAGTCCTGAACGAAATCTGAGGTCGTCACTAATAGAAGTTTAACAGCGAGATCGCCATATGATCTGACCCATCGCCCGAAGAGCAAGAAGCTCAACGCTTCTGCTTCGTGCGCAAAGGATCTCTGGGCCGCTGCCCAATTCACGTAGTATTCCAAATCCGTCTTGTTCATTGTCGTGGCTGTGGGACAGAACTCGTCCAAATGGCGATCCTGCCCCATCATGAGGAAGAAGAAAACGGCCCCAATAAGCTCTAGAAGGCATACGGGTAGGTTTGTAAGGAGAGCTGGAAGATACAAAACAAACACATCCTGGTCGATCGCACATGAAGTGGAGTAAACAACATGACAGACTCCATACACCCCACCGCAAACGGACACTAGGAACAGCAGCCGCAGGGCGATCGAATGCCACATCTGCTGCGCCGAAACCTCAGAACTACTCGCCGTGTCGCACGTTGTGGTTTCCGAAGTTGGCAGCGACACGATGCCGAAAGTTACCAGCGCCATGCTCATCAACACAATGACGTTCTGCCGCATTGCTTGAGTCATTCGCGTACACCGGTTACAATAAGTAGCCACTTGGTCAGGTGTGACGTCGTACAAACTAACCCCACGGTTCAATGCGCCGAATACCAGCCAGTGGAAAGACCGAGAGCTGATGTTGGCAATGTCCCTCAAAGGGCCAAACGCGAAGCAGAGGGATGAGGAGAGAACTATCACGCAAGCCACCCAGACAGACCTTGTAAACGGGTCGGATTTATCCCTGTGCAGCGCGAGGACTTCTGAGATAGTTGACGAAGGTACACTCAGGTGGCTCGATGCCCAGGTGTGCACTGGGTCCAGGAAGAAAGAGAAGTAGGCAGAAAGCACCAATACAACTACTATGACATTGGCGACGTATGGATACCATATGAAGATGCAATAATACCACGGCCTGGTCGCGCCGTCTGAGGGCACCAATAGATGGTACTGGTACAGGGTCGCAAACGTGTCCCTGTGTTCCTGAGTGTCGATCATCGAAATATCAAAATTTTCCTCGTCAAAGCTCATCTAAGTAAAAGCGGAGCCACCCGAACTCAAGAGTTGAAACGGCCTGAGCCACGTGGCTTAAACCCAACTTGCTTGAGACAAAATGGCTACGGAGACTGTAGGCCTCCAATTTGGACGCCCGAAATGGGTACGAACATATGTCAAGATGCCCAACGACACGTGTTGTCAAAAACCTACAGCGGCCGCTGTTGGGCAGGCGGCATTCTGTCCCAAATGGACACCGTCCGTGGCGACACCGACAACGAATCCTGCTCAAAATGGACAGGAATCGGTGTCGCTCTTCGTACCAATTCCTCCCGTACAGATACTACAGTCGACCCGTATAAGAAGGACGCACGATAAGGATGCAAGTGTACCCTTGGAAGGTTGCTCATCCTTACTATGCGGATTGACTGTACATGTCGGTCGAAAGAAGTAGGTAAAAACATGACGTCGGATGGCGTTGAACTAGATTGGGCTTCTGCCCGCCCCCTGAAAAGGAAGAACAAGCCAAACCACTCGACCCTTGAAGTAGGACGGCGGCTAAAGTAGATTGGGATATGGAAATCTGAAAGACACTGCTTTCAACGACCGACGGGTAATGAGCCTGGACTGTAGGCCTGGCGGCGCGCACAAAGGGGGTGGAGGGAGGGGGGAGGGCTTCTTAGGAGGAGGCTGCTTCTTATAAGGCGCCATTCTTACATCTGTAGTAAGGCCCACGCCTTCTGAGAAGCAGGGGTGCTTCTAAGAAGCCCTCCCCCCTCCCCCCCGCCCCCCTCTGCGCGTGGCTGATGGGCCTCCCTCTCGGGGCAGCACCCTGCCGGGCGGCGGCCGCGCCGGTCCTGCAGCATGGTGACGACCTTGCGGATGGGGTTCGCGCGGTGCTGCACCTGGGCGCGCAAGCCGCCGCCCGCCGACGCAGCAGATGCCGAGGGGCGACGACAACGACGACGACGACGACGACGACGAAGCCGACGCCGACGCCGACGCCAACGCCGCAGAGGCCGAGGGGCGACAACGGTAAAGACGACGACGACGCCGACGCCGACGCCGCCGCCCCCGCCAAAGACGACGACGACGACCACGACCACGACCACGACGGCGACGACCACGACCACGACCACGACCACGACCACGACGACGACGACGACGACGAGCCTCGCCCTTCGAACCTTCCTCGGCCTTCCCAGACATACGACGTCGCGAAACAGCTGCAGTACGCCGTAGCAAATTTCAGCCAATTATACCCCATGCCTATCGTCCTGTCACACTTTTCGAGCCGGCTCCGGGAGGGTGGGGCCCGAAACGGGCCAAAAACTCGCCCGTTGTGAGAGAATGCGCCGCAATGATCCCAAGAGCTCCCTCGTTGCCGTCCGCCCGACGCTCCCCGCCTCGGTCCAGGGCCACGCTGACGGCTCGGACCGCTGCAGCGCTCCCGCCGCCGTGGTGTCGGCGAGAGGTGCTTGGCGAGTGCGCCCTTGTGGTCGGCAGGGGGCTCAGCTCCGGAGAGGGTGCAACGTTCGGGGAAGCACCAGCTCAAGGGGAGGGGGGGAACATCGACCTGGAATCGGCGACACATCGCCGACAGATCGGGAACCTCGGCCTTCGAACCTTCCCCGACCTTCGAATCTCCACTCTTCGGTGAGGAGACGCGCCGATGCGCCAAAGGTCTGGGCCACCCCCTCGCCCGCTCCCCGGGCAGGCACGGCGCGCCCAGCACCAGCTGCCCGGAACAAAGCCCAACCTCGATCCAACAGGCCTCGCTTCCTCCTCCTCCTCCTCGCTCCTCGCTCCTCGCTCCTCCTCCTCCTCCTCCTCCTCCTCCTCCTCGTCCTCCTCCTCCTCCTCCTCTTCCTCCTCTTCCTCCTCCTTCTCCTCCTCCTGTACGGGTCCAGGCGCGCAAGGATCCGCAAGCCACGGCCTCACCCACCTGGTCTGAGCTAGGCCCAGACGCTCTTCCGCAGCGGTGGTCGTTCGTTCGTTCGTTCGTTCGTCCCTCGATCGACGACTGCGCAGCGACCGTCGCGTCGAGGCGGGGTGGGGCCTTCTCATACACTCTCGCGTCCTCCACTGTATTCCTCTCCTCCCTGGCGAGGGCGGGGACCTCCCTCCCTCCCTGCTTTCGAGAGCGGCCAAGAGGGGGGCGTCCAAGAGGGGGGGGGGGGGGGCGCAAATCATGACTGGCGGCATGTGCGCGGCCCAAGTGGGGGCCAGGGACGAATTGAAACGAGACGAGGCGCCATGGAATCTGGGGAGATCTCATGGCCCCCGCCATGATATCCCCCCCCCCTAGTCACCACCCCCCTCTCTGCCGTCCCCGATCCTTCCCGCCCCTGCTCCTCTCCACCTTGGCGAGGGCGGGGGCCGTCCTGGCTCCGCTCGGCCGACGCGGCCGGCAGGCCCACGGCGAGGCACAGGAGGAGGAGCGGGGTGGCGCAGCGGGCGGCCATCGCGGGCGCAGGGCGCCGCTCTCCGGCTTCGTTCGGGGCGGGGGGGGGGCGAGCCTGGGCCGCAGGACTGCCCGTCGGGACAACGGCGGCCCCAGAGGCCCCCCTCATGAGGTCCGAGCATATGGGGTCCGAGCATCGCGCCGCAACCCCGACGCATCGGCGATTCATCGGCGACGTCGGCGGTGATCCGGCGACGTGGGGATGGAAAGAATCGGGCTCCACATTGCGCCGCATCGCCGATGTATCGGCGATGCGGCGCGATCCCAGGAGCCTACCTACCTGGACCCCAGTTGGGACACCTGAAAGCCCTCAATCATGATCGTCGCACATCTTCATATCCACGCCCTCGCGGTCTCGATTCCGGAGCGAGATCCCGTTGAGCGCAGGGGGCATCCCACGATAAAAAATTAGCCTGGCGAAGGATCCAACCATACGCAGTTGTGAATACCGTCGTTGTGAGTATCGCATTTGGTGGTACTCTCTATGGGCCACGAAACGCTGTCCTGGGTGGGGGAGACGCATGCGAACTGTGCCACTGGGACTTCGGTGGGGCTCCCGACGGGGTTACGAAACGCTGTCCTGGGTGGGGGAGACGCATGCGGCCCCCCCCACTGGGGCCTTCGGTGGAGCTCCCTATGGGGCCACGAAACGCTGTCCTGGGCGTGGGGGACGCATGCGGCCCCCCCCACTGGGGCCTTCGGTGGGGCTCCCGACGGGGCCACGAAACGCTGTCCTGGGCGTGGGGGACGCATGCGGCACCAACCTCTGGAGCCTTCGGTGGAGCTCCCTATGGAGCCACGAAACGCTGTCCTGGGCGTGGGGGACGCATGTGCCCCCCCCCCCCCCCCCCACCGGGGCTCTCTATGTGGCCACGAAACGTTGTCCTGGGCGTGGGGGACGCATGTCGCCCCCCCAACTGGGGCCTACGGTGGAGCTCCCCGCGGGGCCACGAAACGCTGTCCTGGGCGTGGGGACGCGTGTGCCCTCCCCGCTGGAGCCTTCGGTGGAGATCCCTATGGGGCCACGAAACGCTGTCCTGGGCCCCACTGGGGCCTTCGGCGGAGCTCCCCATGGGGCTACGAAACGCTACCCTGGGTGGGGGAACCGCATGCGAACACCCTCATTGGGGCCTTCGGCGGAGCTCCCTATGGGGCCACGAAACGCTGCCCTGGGTGCGGGAACTGCATGCGAACACCCCCACTGGGGCCTTCGGTGGAGCTCCCCATGGGGCCACGAAGCGCTGCCCGGGGTGGGGGAGAGCATGCGGGCACCCCCACTGGGGCCTTCGGTGGAGCTCCCTATGGGGCCACGAAACGCTGCCCTGGGTGGGGGAACCGCATAAGGGCACTCCCACTGGGGCCTTCGGTGGAGCTCCCTATGGGGCCACGAAACGCTGCCCTGGGTGGGGGAACCGCATAAGGGCACCCCCACTGGGGCCTTCGGTGGAGCTCCCTATGGGGCCACGAAACGCTGCCCTGGGTGGGGGAACCGCATGCGAGAGCAGCCACTGGGGGTGGGTGGGGGAGCCGCATGCGAAGAACCACAGCACTGGGGCCTACGGTGGAGCTCCCTATGGTGCAACCGCATGCGGGCACCCCCACTGGGGCCTTCGGTGGAGCTCCCTATGGGGCCACGAAACGCTGCCCTGGGTGGGGGAACCGCATGCGAGAGCAGCCACTGGGGCCTTCGGTGGAGGTGCCCTATATGCGAGCCAGCTCCCTATGGGGCCACGAAACGCTGCCCTGGGTGGGGGAACCGCATGCGAGAGCAGCCACTGGGGCCTTCGGTGGAGCTCCCTATGGGGCCACGGAACGCTGCCCTGGGTGGGGGAACCGCATGCGAGAGCAGCCACTGGGGCCTTCGGTGGATCTCCCTATGGGGCCACGAAACGCTGCCCTGGGTAGGGGCATGCGAGTTGGGGACAGCACCCTATGCGAAACGCTGTCCTGGGTGGGGGAACCGCATGCGAGAGCAGCCACTGGGGCCTTCGGCTAGCATGGCTGGGGCCTTCCATGCGGCCACGAAACGCTGCCCTGGGTAGGGGAACCGCATGCGAGAGCAGCCAGGGGCCTTCGGTGGAGCTCCCTATGGGGCCACGAAACGCTGCCATGGGTGGGGGAACCGCATGCGAGAGCAGCCACTGGGGCCTACGGTGGAGCTCCCCATGGGGCCACGAAACGCTGCCCTGGGTGAGGGAACCGCATGCGGGCTGTGTCACTGGGAGCTTCGGTGGAGCTCCCTATGGGGCTACGAAACGTGTGAGAGGTGTGCCGAGAACAAAGGCAAGGAGGGGGAGGGGGAGGAGGGAGGAAGGAGGACGGAGAAGGGAGGAGGGGGAGGAGGAAGGAAGGAAGGAGGAGACGCGGGGCGCTGTCTATTCAAAACGAGGACCCAACACCACAAGATGGTTGGGAAATATCCTAGCGAAAACACCGTTAACCACATGCAAGTATGAATACCGTGTTGTGGCACCGCTTTTGGTGGAGCTCTCTATGGGGCCACGAACCGTGTGAGGGGTGCGCCAAAATGAGGTGGCGCCGCCATCCGAACCCTGCCACTGGGGCCTTCGGTGGAGCTCCCTATGGGGCCACGAATCGTGTGAGGGGTGCGCCAAAATGGGGCGGCGGCGCCATGCGGACCCTAACACTGTGGCCTTCGATAGAGCTCCCTGTGGGTCCACGAAACGCTGTACTGGGTGTGCCGAAGTGGTTGACATGCGGAGGGCAGGACGCAGGGATAGGGGATAGGGGGGGGCAGGATTGGGGAGCGAAGAGCAGGAAGGAGACGTGGGGCGCTGTCTCTTCAAAACGAGGACTCAACACCACAGGATGGTTGGAAACTGATATACGTGGGGTCGCAGACAAGAGGCCCGGCCCGTGAAACCCTGGATGTGGACACGTCTCACGCCCACGCCTGCCGGGCGGCTCTTCTGGAAACTTCTCGGACATCGGATCGGGGTGGACCCCGGGCCGGGGTGTCGGGGGACCGAATCGAGCGGAACCGGGCGGGAGAGCCGCCGTTGTCTCAACTAGCCCTCCTCCGACTCGGGGGGCAGCAGCAGCGGTGGACGTGCCCTGGAGGACGCAGGCTACCCGGACGCTCGGCGGATTGCCTTTCAGTATCGTGTTCCATGTTTGGAATTACTGTTCCAGGATCCTGACGGTTCGATGGCGATATTCTTCACCCAGGCGAATTCACTTGCATGGCAGTTGGCTCCCCCCCTTCCCCCCCCCCGCCCGCCGCCTTTTCGAACAGCGCTGGGCCGAAAAGGCGTGCAAGTAAGTCCTGACTTGCGTGACATCCAGATTTACCTTACGTCTCGCCACGCCTTCCCTCTCCCTCCATGCAAGTAGACTTGCCGGGGTCATGCGAAAACCTGTAGTTCTTCCCTGAAGTCGGCCCCCAGGGGCGGCTTCTGAGCCCCAGGGCATTCCAGAATTGCTCCCGGACGCAATAATACCCCCAGGGAGGGGGTGAATATCCCGTGGGCCGCGGATTGAACAACTCTCATCCTCGAGTAACAATTCCCGCAGACGGAAATTTGATTCGCGTGCTCAAGAGCTGGCTGGCATGTCTGCCCAATGAGCTGGCTGGCATTTCCGGGTGTTCGCCTGGAGCCCGCCCGTGAGTGCCTCGCGGGCTCCGCGTGCGCTGGCTTGCCTTCGCCCGTTTCCGCCCGTAGGGCCTGTCCTGGCCGCGCCCTTCTTGGCCCCGCAAGGTTGCGGATGCGCGGCGCGTGGGTTTCCTGAGCTTTCATTAAGATCCGACATTATGCAACACTGTTATGAAAGAACACACACTCACGATCGGAGCCCTGGGGCCCATCTTTCCGCGGCACGTTTCGAGCCGGCTCGATCCGTGAGGGTCCCTGGGCACGAAACGTGGCAAGCATCGTCCGCTGCCACAGGAAATGTAACGCAATGATGTCAGGATGCCTCCATCCTTCAGCACTTGATTGAGGTCTGTTCGGCGTGTGAATATTTCGTGCCGATCTCGTCCAGTACGTTTTGTGCCAGCTGCCGTATGATACGCCAGTCTCTCGTCGGGGTTGTGCCTCGTGGGGGGAGGCGGGGGAAGAACGAGAAGGGGCAGGAGAGAGGAGGAGCAGGAGGAGGAAGAGGAGGAGGAGGAGGACGAGGAGGGGGGTCCAGTGTTTAACCCGAGACTCCTCAACGATGTTGGAATCAACCTTCCCTCCAAACTCCCTCCTCATAGGCCCCTCAAGGGAATCATTTCCACTGAAGGGAATGCTCCGTTGGGAGACAACCGTTTGAAGGTCCTGAAGCATGCCAAAACACAAATCTCACGACTCAAACGCCACGAATCAACCGGACTGTTGCGTCTTGACGATCCTGAATCGCGCCAGAACACCATTCCTGGGACTTCAACACCGCCAATCCACGTAAATATTGCGACCTGACAATCCTGAAACGGTCCAATACACAATTCCTGGTACCATGGGAACCCGTGAAACTGTTGCAAATGTTTAAAACGATTATGCGCGGCGCTAAGGCGAGAACCACATTTTGAACATGAGCCACCATCAACCCGTGAAACTCATGTATTTGTTGTTAGCGAATGTGCGCGGCACTACAGCGAAAACCACAGTTTGAACACCGCACGCCCTCAACCCGTGAAACTGTTGCAATGGTTTCAAACGACTGTGCGCGGCGCTCAAACGAGAACATACATGTTTCAAAACGACGTGCCCTTAATCCGTGAAACTTTGTATGTTGAAAAAGTAAATGTGCGCGGCGCTCAGGCGAGAATCGCATTTGGAAGCGGCCCGCCCTCAATGGTTGAAACTGCTGCAAGGTGTAAACTCCGGGATCATACAAATTTCAGGCGGAACGTCCGGCTCGCCATTGGGGTGCGACAGGGGGAGTGACTCAGAAGGACCGGGGATGGAGAATGAAGAGGAACGAACAAAAGGAAGGGAGGAAAACGGGAGGATGAGGAACACGTGCGAAGTGGACAAAAGGGAACGAGGAGAAGGAGGCGGAGGAGGAGAAAAAGGAACGAAGAGAGGGAAGGGAGGAGGAGGAAGGGAGGAAAAGGATCAAGGAGGAGGAGGAGCGAGGAAAATAAAGGACGGAGGAAACGTGGATGAGGAGGAGAAGGGGAGGAGGCGGAGGAGAAAAACGAACGAGGATGGCGAAAGGAGCAGGAGGAAGGGAGGAGGAGGATCGAGGAAGAAGAGAAGGAGGAATAGGAGGTGGAGGAAGGAGGAGGATGAGCGAGGAGAAGGAAGGGAGAAGGAAGCGAGGAGGTTGAGGAGGAACAAAAAAGAGGACGAGGAGGGAGGAGCATGAGCACGAGCGTGACCACAAAACAACGTCATGTCTGCAACCGCGGCCGGCCAATTGGGCGTGTGAGCTACACTGGAGTGCTTCTGGCACCCTTCTCCGCTGCACTCAATACCCTCGGCCATAGGCCTCAATACCTTCGGCCATAGGCACCTTGGAAATCCTCGTGAAACACTCAACTCTGTGGTGAGCCACTACCTCGAGACACGGTTCGCTGAGCTGACGTAGTTGCTGGCTGGCATAGCAGCCGCAACCTGCACAACACCACAGGTAAATGACCCCATGCAGCCGCATCTCATGGAATTCATGCCCCCGTCCGCCTGCTATGTGAAGCCTGGCCTCCGAAGGTTTCTTGAACATACCACCGCGAGTGACGCCACTCGGTGGGTGCTCCTCGACGTCGAACCCCGATATCTCAAACAGCCCCGACCACTGTCGCCGAGGGCGAGGGTGGATTAGAAAAAGGCGAGGGAGGCAGCAGCAGGCGGAAAGGGGGGAGGCGAGTTGCGCTGTTTTCCTCCTGTAGACTCCCCCTGGCCGTCTGCGGGCCTACCCTTCAATTCGTCGGTGAAGAAATCGAGCGTAGCTCTCAAGATGCGCATGCGAACAAGACTGGCTCTCCCCTCGTGCAGGAGAACGGAGTGGCAGCAAGCCTCGGGCAGGCGAGCTTCGGTAGCAGCGGTGCCTGCCACCGCGTCCGCGATAGAGTTGGCCGTGATGGCCCAACGTTTGCTGGAATCCCGAGCGATGTCCTCGGGGGTATGGTGAGAGTGCACCGAAATAACACAGACTTCGTGGGCGGGCCCTCTCGTTGCCAACAAGGTTCCAAGCTCGGTCCAGAGGTCCGCATCTGGGTTTCGGGTCCTTCGTGCGCACGCTCGTGCCAGCCTCGGACTGAGGGTTCGCAGTCAGAAACAAACAACACAGTAGACAACCACAGACCGAGCAGGAGGGGTCGGAGCTCCACGCGGGCCACCCCCTGCTTCGGGCCTGCGAGGGGGCCCAAAGAAGTGGCCAGCAAATACACCTGGGGCACGAGGGAGCGGAAAAACGTGACAGCGAGACCTACTCCTCCGAAAAGGGAAGAGCTGGTGTCTGGGCCCCCACTGGCGCCACCGCTGAGAAAGAGAGGTTGTGCGAACGTGCCTGTGCCACAAATGCCCTCACTGACCTCGTTGATTATGCCCTTGGAGGCCCATGGCTCGACTGAGCGAGGCGACGGCGCTGCTGTCAAGTGATTGACCATGGGGCCACGGAGCTAGAAGCCCTGGTCGGCCTCCATCTGCGCCGTCGCTTGTGTGGCCAACTCCTGGGGGGCCGCGCAGGCCTCATGTCCCCGGTTGGACGCGCGCTCCCAGATCCGATGTCCCATCGTCTCGGGCGCTTCTTCGCAGCGAGGACAGAGATCCGAGCCCCGGGAGCTTGGGGCCTCGGCGCGTCGACGGGCCAGTGGCCATGGAGCGCGGACAGGACAAGACAACATCACCTCCGCCAGCCTGCGCCCGATGACGGGGGCTACCTCCAGCTGCCCCAGCAAGATGCAGTAGGAGGTGCAGTCGGCTCCCTTCTGCAGGCCTTCGCCGCAGATGCGGCGGCTGGCCTTCGCCCATAGGGCGCTCCGGGTTGAGCCGCGGAAATCCCCCGAGAACCCTTGGTGCGCGTCCAACGCCGCTGCGCCCGTGCACATATCGTCGTCGAACCTCCATTGGCCCACCGGTGCGCGACGCGCGGGCGGGGCGGCCCACGCCGCGGCCTCATCCGTCCAATCCGCGCTCCAGGAGGTGGGAGATGGCGGCTGTCAGCGGCCAGAGTGCAGGTCGTGACCTCTGGCTGGGACTCACAGCCCTGAGATGCAGTGCAACATTCCTCCACGCTTGACGCGCACCTGCTCGCAAGTCTTGATGCTCTAGGCCCGGAGCCAGTGGACAAGACACTGCAGTGGCAGTTTGATGACGGGGCCCATGTCGCCTGCGCGAAGGGCGAGGAGGGCGGCGAGACACCTTCCCCGCGTGGGCGAGGCATCCGAGAAACCTAGCCGCTGTTAATTTGTAATGAGCTTGGACCCGAACGCGCCGCATACTCGGTGACAGCGCGCGC
Organism: Prorocentrum cordatum; assembly: GCA_963575745.1. Lineage (NCBI taxonomy): Eukaryota > Dinophyceae > Prorocentrales > Prorocentraceae > Prorocentrum > Prorocentrum cordatum. Next base: position 351,363 of record CAUYUJ010005335.1, read on the forward strand.
CTGCAGCTTCGGCCCCCTGCTTTTCCAGACGGCCAGCGGGACGATGCTGCTTAGAAGCACTTGCATAGCTGGCGGATCTCCCCATGCATGGCGCGATGATTGGCCTCTCGACCAACTCGCGCGGCTGCGGGGCGGCGCCTCCCGCGCGCGAGGTCAACTAGACCGGGGGAGCTTTTGCGAACCCTCGGGGTTATCTTAGCACCGCAATGTTTTTGTGAGCGATATTTTTGGCACAGCGAGCAGCAGCGCAACCGGCAAAATCCGTGGCGGCCCCTGCGGGGCCAGGAAAGGAATTCGCAAGGAATGTCAAGGATTGTGCTCAGGTCTTTCTGCTCCCCATGACACGCTATCTGGGTGGAACCAATGGAAAATTTTACGGGCTGCGAAGAACCCCTACGGGGGCGAGGATATGCTAGAACCCAAAGGAGTGCGAGGAATTCCTAGGGGATGCCGAGGAATGCCGGGATGCCCAAGAGATCCGGGTCGAGATCCCAGAGGCGCCCTGGGGAACGGTAGGAATCCCGAGGGGGCGCGACAAAGCCGAAGGACATGCCAAGGAACTGCCAAGGAACGCACAAGAAATGCAGCGGCATATATCCTAGGGAACGCCGCGCTTGTCCTAAGCAGCGCTAAGAACGTGCGATAAGCACAAACACGCTGTGTGTCTGTGGAACCTTCGGACATGTCAGGGATCCCACGCATTTCTAAGGAAATACCAAGGAAAGCGATGGAAAGTCTAGCCAGGGACTGGTTCAAGAAATGTTGAGGAGTTACAGCAAATGTCCAGGATGTCTTAGGACATGCAAAGATCTCATGGGAACGCGAAGAAGTCCTAAGGAATGCTGAGGGACGCTGGGAATCCCTAAGGATCTGGGCCGAGATCCCTGCGGCTCCCTAGGGAACGCTAGGAGTTCGTCGGGAGCGCGAGACATTCTCAGGACACGCTCAGGAACTGCCAAATAATGCTGTGGGCATGCGGCGGACTTTCTTAGGAACTGGCACGCATTTGTTGAAGCAGTGCTAAGACGACGCAGAGGATGTTGAAACAATACGGCGAGTCTGGGGACCCAAGACAAACTACAAAGAAACCAGGGAACAATTAGAACACATAGGAAAAGCTGATAAAACCAATGGAGAACAAAGCTAAGACAGCAAAGGTAAAGCTAATATCGAAAGGAAAGCTGCGACAACTCATGAACAGCTAAAAAACAAAGGGAAAGCAACGGATACCACAGACAAGCTGAGGAAAGCCCCGACCCCTAAGACTGCCTACTGGTCAATTGACGAACAATATTCTGCAAGTTTGATATTATTCTGCTTCTACTGCTACTACAAATGCAACTACTACAACAAGTACTAACTACTACTACTACTACTACTACTACTACTACTACTACCACCAAAACTACTACTACTGCTACTACTGCTACTACTACTACTACTACGACTACTACTACGACCTCTACTACGACCAGGTACTACTACTACTACTACTACTACTACTACTAGTACTACTACTACTACTACTACTACTACTACCACCACCTGCTACGATCATTACTACTACTACTACTACTACTACTACTACTGATACTGCTACTACTACTACTACTACTACTACCACTACTACTACTACTACTACTACTATTACTACTAGTACTACTACTACTACTACTACTACTACTACTATTACTACTACTACCTACTACTACTACTACTACTACTACTACTACTACCACCACGACTACTACGACTAATACGACTACTACGACTACTGCTACTACTACTACTACTACTACTACTAATACTAGGACTCGGACTAAGCCTATGACTAGGACTAGGAATAGGACTAGGACTAGGACTGGGACTAGGACTAGGACTAGAACTAGGACTAGGACTAGGACTAAGACTGCGACTACTACTACTACTACTATACTACTACTACTACTACTACTGCTACTACTACTACTACTACTACTGCTGCCGCTACTACTAATCCTGGCGAAAACAATAATTAGGGCCCCCCGTTGAGTCGACGCAAGAACTCAGACCCCCAGCCCCTCCCCCAGGGCGCCCGCCCGAACGCGGCGTTGAATCGCGCGGCTGCGCCACTGGATCAATACTCACTCGGAATGTTCGCGACACTGACAGCGAGCAAGACGCAAGGTGCTCTGGACCGAGCAGGACGGGGCGACGACGAGAAGCGCTGATAAGGAATGGGGTTCAGTTTTCCTCAGACTGATAACGACGCGTCTGCGTGCATATTGCCCACGCTGAGAAAACTCTGATTGCGCTGCTGTCCGAGTAGAATGCTGAGCACTAGAAGCAAGGTATGGGAACTGGGCTGGACTGCGGTCTGAGCAACGCGCTGAGCTCTGAAAGCGCGCCCTTGAAAAAATCTGACTGGGCTCAGAGGAGGCCTCTGACATGCGCGGCGCCTGAAGGCCCAAGGCGGTTCAACAGCTCACTGGGCTTGCGATGCTGACTCTACGGCTGATCTTTGGGCGGCTCATCGTAGCTGCCGTCGCGGGAGTCCTCGCTCCCCCTAGCGGCCTCGCCCCTGACGTCTGCGGCAGGCCTCCTCCTGGCGCGCGCTGCCGGCCTCTTCCCGACGTCCGCGGCAGGCCTCTTCCTGGCGCGCGCTGCAGGGCGCTTCTTGACTGACTGGGCCTCGCCCCCAGTCAGCCTCATCCTGATCCTCGCTTCCGGATTCCGCCTGTGTTCTCATCCTCTTCACCTCCGCTCTCGTCACGGCGCCCTCGCCCTGAGGAACTCCGTGCCATGGTGCAGCCTCGGGGCTGCCCTCCGCTCCTGCTGACGCGACTAAGGCCTCTCCAGCGCGGGGCGCAGCGATCTGAGGGGAGCGCTCGGAAGACATTGCGGAACTGAGCTCGCGTGAGAAGCCGAGCGTTCTCTACTCTCTCCTGAACCAGAACGGCCACGGAGAAGCTGAGCCCTCTCTGTTGCGTTGAATGTAGAAATCCTTTTCCAACGCGATTCCTGTTATAATCCCCTTAAGAAGATTGCCGATTGCCTCCTGGACCGTCTTGGACTCTTCTGGGGCTCCCCGAGGACCGTCGCGGGCTGCGTTGGGGCCCTCTGGGGTCGTTTTCGGGCTGTCCTTGGATTTGCTGAGCGCGCCCCCCCCCCTCCTCCTTTTCCTCCCCCTCCTCCTCCTCCTCCTCCTCCTTTTCTTCCTTCTGGCCCGATTTTGTTCGGTGAGATTTCTATGGCAACCCCCATATGGGCAATTGATTTTCTTCGGCTGTCGCAAGGGGGTGGCCCGCCCCAAGGCGTCGCCCCCGCCCCGCGCCGAGGCGTTGTCTTAGCACCCGGCAGGCCCCCCCCCCCCCCCCCAGAAAACCCCAGAGCCAAAATATGAATGGGTCGCAGTGTAGACTGATATCTATATCCATACCTACATCTATATTTATATATTATATATAGATAAACGAATACTAATATCATTGAGCCAGGGACAACCATCGAACGGCTGATAAAGCAAACAATGAGAACCAAGGAGAAGCTGAGAAAACAAAGGATAGCTAAGACAACCAAGGACAACCTAACAAACCCACACACAAAAACAAACACAAGCGTAGACAACCGACGCGACGACTGAGAACAGTTAAGGCAACCGCAGAAAAAAAAGGAAACAGCAAACGATGAACAACTTCGGAAACACATAGTAAAGCTAAGACAACCAATGACAAGTTAGGAACACCAGAAAAAACAGAGAAAACCAACGAAAAGCGAAGGACACGCAGGCAACTCTTAGACAACCCAAGAACAACTCACATACCCAAACAAAGAACAACGAAAACCAATGAAATGCGAAGCATACCAAAAAAAGCTATGGAAACCAATGAACAGCTGGGAGAACCAAGGAACAGCTCAGAGAAGATAAGGGAAAGGTTAGAACGCAAAAGAAAAGCGCCGAAAACCTATGGAAAACTTAGAAGACCTATGACAAAAACGAAGACGACACACGGAAATCTACGACAGCACGTCAAAAGCTAAGACAAGAAAAAGGGAAAACTAAGGGGACCATGGACAAGCTGAGAAAACCAATACTCATCTTCTGACGTTGGAATCCGACTTGTTCTATTATTACGACTACCGATACCCCTGCCAAAAAATAATTAGCCCCCCCCCGCTGCGTCGACGCATTAATTGGGGCCCCCAACCATGGGCCGGAGAAAACTCAATCGGAACGGTCAAGACACTGACGACGAACAAGACGCACAGTGCTTCATTTTGGCGCGGCGCTGAGCACCCCTGAACGCCGCGAGAATTCGGCGGCAAACTCAGCGCCCGATCTCTGGAAAGACGGCGGCCTCGCTGGAAACGCGAGCGCTGCAAGCCAGACTGCGCCAGGACTGTGAGAAGGCGCAGAGAGAGAGAGAGAGAGAGAGACGGAGAGAGACAGAGAGAGAGAGAGAGAGAGAGAAGAGAGAGAGGGGGGGGGGGAAAACAAGGAGAGAGAGAGAGAGAGAGAGAGAGAGAGAAAGAGAGAGGGAGAGAAAAGAGAGAGAGAGAGAGAGAGAGAGATAAAGGAGAGAGAGAGAGAGAGAGAGAGAGAGAGAGAGAGAGAACGAGAGAGAGAGAGAGAGAGAAATAAAGAGTGTGAGAGAAACAGAGAGAGAAAGAGAGAGAGAGAGAGAGAGAGAGAGAGAAAAAAAAATGAGAGAAGGGAAAAAGGGGGAGGGCGAGGGGGAGGGGGGCGAGGGGCGATGGGGGGGCAAGGGCGCGGGCGAAAAAGACTCAGGATACCATCGACAAGCGAACGAAAGCAGAACCTAACTATGAGAAGCCGAAAGAACGCTGCGACACATTGAGAAACCAAGGAAAAGCTGAGACAGCGAATGAGTACGGCTAAGACAACAAACGAATAACGGGGACGCTAACGCAAACTAAGACAACCAAGGACAAGCTTAGAACATTAAGGACCAGCTTAAAACAGTAGCTACAGAAAACAAAAGAAACAACTGATGACAACCGACGAAACTCTATGAACTAGCTAAGAAAACAAATGCAAAGCTGAGAAAACTAAGGAAGAGCTGAGACAGCCAAGGGACAGCTAAGACAAACAAGAGAAAACCACGGAAAAACTAAGCATAACTTGAACAAATAGCAAAGCTGAGAAAACAAAGGAAAGCTGAGAGAGCCAAGGACAAGCTAAGAAAACTAAAGACAACCAGAGAAAAGCTAAGGAAAAGGTGAGAAAACCAAGGAAAAGCTGAGAGAGAGAAAGAGAGAGCAAAGGAAGAGCTGAAACAACCAAAGAAAAGCTAAGACAACTAAGACAAAACCTAAGAGCGCCAAGGGAAAGCTAACAGTGAGCAGGGAGGACGGGGAATTCCAGAAAGCAGGGTTCCATTCCTCAGTTCTGGCGATCGCTATGCCCCTGAGCACGCTCATCGTGCTCATCCTCCACCACGACGGCGGTTTTCCGCGCCTGACGCATCGCCTGACTGTCTGGATTATCTTCATGTGGCTGACGTATGCCTGACACTTCTCTTTATTCAGGTTCGCAAGCTGGGTCTGCTCGAGCGCTGCCTGAAGAACTGGCAACGGCAAGCTCCTAAACCATTTCTCAAAGCCCTTCTGGCCCTTTTCATTGGGGCCCGACGCTGAGAGCTGCTCCTGGGCTTGCCTCTTTGCCTCCGCCTCAACAGAGGCCTCCTTCTGAGCCATCGCCTCAGCAACCGCGGCCTTGGCCTGACCCTCCGCCTCAGCAGCTGCCTCGACCTGGGCCTCGGCGAAAGCACTGGCCTCCTCCTGAGCCTCCGCCTCAGCGGCCTCGGCCTGCGCCTCCGCGCCTGCGGAGGAGCTGGCGTCCACCACAACGGCACCGCAGGCGGAGGCGACGGCGCTTGCGCTCCTGGACGAGGGGGTTCTGGGAAGCTACGGGCTACGGCTCGCCACCCTCTCGCTCCTGGAGCTGCCGCCTAGGGCGCGCTGCCTTGCTTTTTTTCCCATGACGGTGAGGGCATTGGTTAAGAGGTCGTTGGATGAGGAACCCATTTTCTGGAAGCCGGTGAAACTCCCATCGTGGATAGATACCACTGCCGCCCGCATTACACGAGGAACACTCCAGAGTCCGAGGCCCCTGGGCACATTCCTTACATGACGCCCTCACCGTAGTCTTGCTGACCGACAACAGGCAAAATACACCGGGTCGGATCCCAGCCAAAGTCACGTGGAAATTGTCGGTGACCGCGAAAACTCACCGCGCCCTCTCAGCGCCGTGAGCAACGGGGCCAAAACGGCCGAGGAGGAGGATCGAGGAGGAGGATGATGAGCGAGGAGGAGGATGAGCGAGGAGGAGGATGAGCGAGGAGGAGGAGGAAGAGGAGGAGGAAGAAGAGGAGGAGGAGGGGGACCGAGGAGGAGCGAGGAGGGACAGGAGGAAAGAGCGTTTTGAAGCGTTTCGGCCAACCAGGCGGGCCGTGCTCCACCCAACGACGCGTGCACAACCCTGGGCTGGTACCGACTCCCTTACCCAGACGAGGACGAAGGAGGAGGAGGAGGAGGGCGCAGCAGGGGCAGGAGGGAGGAAGGGGAGGAGGGAGGGAGAGGGAGGGAAAGGGAAGAGGAGGGAGAGGGGCGGCAGTAGGGAGGAGGAGGGAGGAGGGACAGGAGGGGGATTGAGTAGGAGGGGGAAGGGATAACGAGGCGGGGCAAGCAGGAGGAGGCGGGGCAGGAGCAGGATGGAGCAGCGGAAGCGGACGGTGCAGAAGCAATCCCGGAGAGCACTGCAGCCTTCTCTCTGTCCGACTTCAGCGGGGGAGCAAGAGCGGCAGAGGAGCCGTGCGCGCCGGCGCCCTCCGAGAGGGCGCCGCCCTCCACTGACCGCGAGCCTCCCAACGAGGGTCGGGGGCGGCCAAGGGAGGGCGTCCAAAAGGGGGGGGGCCAAATCATGTCCGGCGGCACGTGCGCGGCCCAGGGGGGGGGCTAGGGACGTGCTGAAACAAGAGGAGGCGCCATGAAATCTGTGGAAATCTCATGGCCCACGCCATGACATCCACCCCCCCCTAGTGTTCCCCCCCCTCTGCCGCCCCCAAGAGGGAGTGTAGACAAACGAGTTGAGCGGCAATGGCTGATGCCAGGCAGGCAGGCGCGCGCGAGGGGGGAGAGGTCAGAGGGGTTAGGAAGCAGCTGCTGGACGGCGCACGTTTGACCCGATCGTACTGTTGATGTCCAAGCTGCATGGCAGGGCCACGCTCGCCACGGTGCGCATTCCACGACGAGTGCTGGCACCTTCGTACTTCTGCTGCCTGAGGAATTGGTGGGTTTGCCGAGGTTTCGCCTGGTGGACGGCCGTGGGCGCCTCGTGGGTTCCCCGTGCGCTGGGCGGGTTTGGAGAGGTCTCGCCTGGTGAGGAGCGGTGGGCGCCTCGTGGGCGCTCCGTGCGCTGGGTGGGATTGCCGCGGCGGTGGGCGCCTCGTGGGTGCCACATGCCTTACGCCACATAATTTGCACCGCGTAGCCTCCAGCACATAGCTCGCACCACATAGCTTGCATTGCATCACTGACAGAACCGTACGTACAACCCGCGAAGTATACCACATAGCTTGTGCCGCACAGCTTGCACCATGTAGCCTCTTACACCACAGAGCTCACACCACGTATGTTGCACCGCATGGACGGCAGCACATAGTTTACGCCACATATGTTGCACCACGTAGCTTGCATGACACAAGTAACGCCACATAGGTAAAACCGCATAGCTTAGACTAGACAGCTCGCACCACATAGCTCCAACCCAGATAACTCACAGCGCATAGCTTGCACAACATCGCTCACACCACAAAGAGTGAACAACCACAAATACATTGAACCATGCAGCTCACACGTTCACAGCGCAATCACTCATTGTTTGGGGGTCCACGCAGGTCACCGCACTACATGATTGTTCTTCGGAATGCGCATCTCCCCCGAAGAAGCGACGCACAATTAGAACAACTATGCCTTAGTCTGACCAGACGAGGACGCCGCCATTTCTGGACCCTGACTCCACATTGCCTGGGTAGGGCACAAAAGCCGCCCGAGAGGCCCACCTTGATGTCCACAGGAAGAATCCTCGATAGATGTTGCCCCCCCCAAGCGCAAGGAAATCTCCTCTCAAAAGTATTTCGCCCACAACCCAAGCACGGAAGCGGGATGGGCCACAGGCCACTAGGATGGAACCGCTCAACAGGCCACCCAGGATGCCCCCAGGATGCTCATACACGTCTCGTCACAATTAACGAAACAATTTCAGCGAGACAATGCTGAAACAAGACTTGCCCCCGCCATCCAAAGTTGACGCCAGCGCATCGACGTGCGCGGGCGGAGAGGCGTTCGGCCAAGAGCCAAGCGCGACCGTCAACTTTGAAGGGGACGCACAACAACGAGTACCCCGTACGGCTCTCTATTGTCAAAGGGCAGCTGAGCGATGACGAATCGCCAATCCCCCCGGCGGCGTTGCGTGCACGGCGAAAAGACTCGCAGGAGGTCCCAGGAGGCCCCCTATCCTCCATTACCTGTTCCCCATCCCCTTCCTCACCAAAATGTCCCCCAAGGGTTTCGGCAGCGGCTGGGGTAACACTTTGCCCAGTAGCTTGGCAAGACAATGGCCCAACGTTTAGCCATATTGGCATTTCAAAAAGGCACCAGGCGGCGGTGATTCGCAGCAGCCGTCTTCGATGAATGCAAGGGTCGAAAGAGCCACCTTCACAAACAAAAGCACCCCGACAACTGAAACCCCTACACAGCTGAGTTCGGCGACAAATCCTGGGATGTTAAAAACGATGAAAAAGGCCATCATGCCCGATTGGGGAGCAGCTGGACCAGAAAAGCCCCGGCCAAAAACAATATTTAAATTGATTCAGCGGGGCAAATTGGGGTGCGAATGAAGGTCCCCGCAGTAGGGTCTTTTCAATGGGTGTTACATGGCCCATGCATCGCCCATTTGAAGTGCCCATTACGGTTGACATCCACTCCGCGCGGGCAACTCGGGACAATAATGCAACGTTCGAGCGCCGTCCGTGGGCGGTAACGCATCGGCCTTATATTGTCGTTGGCACGAGGATGCGGATGCGGATGCGGATGCAGCGATGCGGGGGTCACCCGCGCCCGGGCCCCTGGAGGGCGGTCGGGCTCGCTGAAAAGCTTGTGTGGGACACGCGCGAGCGGGGGCGAGACAGCACGTCATGCCGGCCGACCTCTCTGGGCTGGGTCCCTGACGTCAGACAAAACGACCGTGGGCGCGTGTCGCTGGCACAAGAAGAATGGAAACCCTGCGCTGCAAAAAGCAAAAGGTGAAATCACGCTCTGGGCGAACGCAACGTGTGAGTTCACCACATTCCGAATAAGCACAGACGGTGAATTCACATTTTGGGACAAACTGACACTGTGAATTCAAATTTTGGACAAGGGCTAAGTGTGGCCCCGCATTCTGGACAAAAAGAAACATGTGAATCCATATCCTGGAAAAACGCAAAGAATGAATTCACATTTTGGCACAGTGAGTGGGGCTTGGTCGATCTCCATGCGGGCGGACGCCCGAACAGCGCTGAGCCCGCGGCAGAGCGCGCCTCGTCGTGGATTGCCGCATCGCGCGGGCGCAAACGATCTGGCGTTATATGACAGGCGACATCGGATACGAATTTTACTCAGTCGCATAGATGGGCGATACATCAACCATAGATCGGCCATTCAAACACATGGAAGAGTCCCTCCTGTGGCGACATCGGATACGAATTTTACTCAGTCGCATAGATGGGCGATACATCAACCATAGATCGGCCATTCAAAACACATGGAAGAGTCCCTCCTGTGGTGACCTTGTTTCACTATCCGAACTGATCGGAATCCAGCGGGATCGCGACAGGTTTGGCCACTCATCGACCTCGGATATACCACCACCGATGCTGAACGTAACCTCCAAAGTGTTGCATCCGAAGCTAAGGAAGAAGGCGCACATGCCAGGACGGATTACCAATCGCCTAAGGCTGTTCGGTAGACGCAGTTCAGGGAAGTCGTACAAGTTATTGATATTTTGGTATCGAACGATATGCTCGAAGGGAGAACCCTCCGTACACCAGGGCGCGGAGGAGTGGTCGGACGTACCTCGGGCGGCACTGTGGGCACGTGAGCATGCGTGCGTATGTATTTGCACCAGCATGCGCACGAGCCGGCGAGCGGCTGAAGATAAGAGCGTCCGTGTGTACACGTTTCTGGATATACGCCCTCGTACGTGCGTGTGCACGTAAAACTATATATATATATATATATATACATATACACATATCGGCGAACGCGTGTCGCGCCTCGCGCAAGCCCGTGGCCGCTTCGCGGTTGCCTCGTGCTGGCTGTGAGTTTCGGGTGTTCGCCTGCTGAGCGCCCGTGGCAGCCTCGCGAACGCTCCGTGCTGGCTGGGCGTTCTTGATGGACACCCCGTGGGCGCTTCGTGGGGGCCTGGCGTGCTGGCTGCGCCAGAGTATGTGAACGTTTCCTTATTCTGCGGCGTTTCGACCTTGTGCGGAAGGGGGGGGAGGGGGGCGTTGGGAGGGGGGGGCGTTTGGCTCCGGACCTCAGCTTAATGCGACTGTTTGCAACAGGGTCCTATGGGATAGACTCCACCTGCTTGAAAAAGGCGCCAACAACAGCCAAGATCTACTCCATAGGGGGGGGGAGGGGGGGTGCGAGGGCCTGCGCCGATCGGCAAAACAATGAATAACAAAGATCTCTACTTGCACCACACATCTTACATACCATCCGCCAGCGTGCCTAGGCACGCTCGGGCGTGTTAAAACGCTACGCTGTTGCCTGGCAATGTCTATGCAAATGATTCTAAGGCCGACCCCTTCCCCACCGTCGCACGCGGGGTCCCCCCGTTCTTGATTTACTCCTCCTCCTCCCTTATACGGCTTCCAGACGGATTCAAGACAGTTCAAAACGATGCCTCAAAAACTGCAAAGATCATCCAAACATGCCCCAGAGAGCAACGAAAGGCTCGAAGAAGTCATCAGGTTCCCAGATAGGCCCTAGTTCCCACAATATAGACTGCACCGTTCAACACATATATGACATCACACGTCCTTCCACCGCACAGCTTGCACCATCTGACATAGCCTGCACCGATTCAGTTCGAAACAAACTGTCTAACGTCCACGCTTGCACATGCACGTATAGATAACAGACTGTGTGCGCACGTGGACCAAATGCCATTTCTGGTCTGGCGCCGTCTACGTGTGGTTTTCAAGCGTTTCAGACCTACCGCGGCGCTTCACGAGGAAATTCGATTTGAAAGTGACCCCCATCGTAATCCGCTGATTTGACACACTGGCGAATCGGAGGAACAGTGTTCGTGTGTGCGTGTGTGCACATGTGCATGTGCATGTGTATGCGACTGGGCATTGATGGGCCCAGACTATATCTGTGAATACTCGCCTTGGCGTGCATGATATGAAATATGCACCCAGTGTGTGTCTTTGCTTACATGATGGCCGCGAACCGAACCGAGAACCGAGAACCGGGTCTGGAACCGAACCGGCCGAACCGAACCGGCCGGCCAAACCGAACCGGCCGAACCGAACCGGCCCGCTGTGCGAACCGAACCGGCCGAACCGAACCGGCGGAAACCGAACCGGCCGAACCGAACCGGCCAACCAGGCGGAACCGAACCGGCCGAACCGGACCGGACCGGCGGAACCGAACCGTCCGAACCGGAGTCAGGACCCCAGCCCTGTGGTCCGCAGGATCTGTTTTTTAGATCCAGTGTTTTTGATGGCAAGGATCTATTTTTGTATGGTTGTCATCATGAGATCTACTTCAACTGTCTGGATCTATTTCATCTTTCTGGATCTATTTCATGTTTTTTCACCTTGAATGCACGCCATGCAAAATAGATTATATGATGCAAAATTTGCCATTTAAGCTCGTTACCGCACCACGAAGCGCGAGTTGATCTTCATGCCATTTCAGCTGGCGCCTCACATCATCAGCTGTAAAAAAGCTTGAGAAATCGTAATGCATTCACTAAGGTAGCGGATGACGCGAGGGAGGGCGGGGAGGAGGGAGGGAGGGGATGAGAAGAGAGAGGGAATGAGAGAAGGGGGAGGGAGGGAGCGAGGAGGGAGAGGAGAGGGAGGGGGAGGAGGGGGGAGGATGGGCGAGGGAGGGGCGGGGAGGGAGGGAGGGCGGGCAAAAGGGACTCCTCGATTTTTGGGTCCATCCAGGGCGCGTCTGGATCATAGGCTCGAAGCGGATCCAACCGTGGCCACGCGGACGCATAATGCCAGAAAAAAACATCCAAAAAACAAAACCGATCCTCGAGGCCTATCCGTTTTCTCTCCCTCCCCCTCCCCCTCCTCCGCTTCCCCTTCCCATCCCCATTCCCTCCCTTCTCCCCCTCCTCTTCCTCCTCCTCCTCCTCCTCCCCCCTCCTCCTCCTCCTCCTCCTCCTCCTCCTCCTCCTCCTCCTCCTCCTCCTCCTCTTCCCTCCTCGTCCTTGTCCTCTCCTGGGGGTTCGGGCTCGCCCTGGGCGCGTCTGGGTAAGAATTCCGAAAGAGCCGTGGCATGAGGATGTAGGAGACAAGAAAACATTAGAAACAAAAGCAATAAACCTGTTGATCCTCCAGGCGCGCGCTCGCGCGCGCAGCGGGCGCGGCGCTCCCGCTCCGCTTTCTCTCCCCCCCTCCCCTTCCTTCGTTTCCTCCTCCTTCTCCTCCGCCGCCTCCTCCTCCCCCTCCTCTCCCACGCGTCTCGCCTCTCCCCCCGCCACCCCTCTCCGACTCGTGTCCGTTATCCTTCCTCCACCGTGGCCGTCATCCTCAATGTTTCTTCTTCTCCCCCTCCTCTTCACCTCCATCGCTCATTTCTCATCCCTGTGCGTTCCCATCACGCTGCCTCGCCTCTCCCGCTCCTCCAGCCCCGATCAGCCATCCCCCTTCACCACTCCTCTCTCCGGGGAGAGCGTTCGCTGCCGAATCCGAGACCGATCCCGAGTCCAAGCCTGGGTCCGAGCCGAGCCCGAGCCTACGTCCGAGCTCAAGTCGGAGTCGAAGTCCGAGCCCAGCTCCGAGTTCGAGTTGAAGCCCCAATCGATCCGAGCTCGCAGCAGCCCGAGTCCGAGCGTGACCGAGTCCGAACCGCTGTCTCCATTCATGCTCGACCTGCGGGGTGCGAAAATGCATGCGCGTGAGGCAGCGCAGAAATCGCGCCAGCATCGAGCTAAACGCCCGAACAACACTTGCGCAGAGGAGTTGCCGCTTTAAATGGAGCCACGTGCCAAGTCGTCGTCGTCGTCGTCGTCGTCGTCGTCGTCGTCGTCGTCGTCGTCGTCGTCGTCGTCGGATCCGCCGTCGACGCCGCCGTCGACGCCGCCGACGACGACGCCGCCGCCGTCGTCGTCGTCGTTGTTGCTGTCGTCGTTTTATCGTGCGTCCTCTTCGTTGTCGTCGTCGTCGTCGTCGCGTCCATTTCTACTTGCTAGCTCTGCGCCGACCCTCCCACCGTCCATCATTCCTTCACCGCTCATTCGCGTCCTCATCACTATCCCGCGTTCCTTGTTCCATCCCTTCCGTCCGTCCCTTCCTGCCATGCGCATGCCCCCTCTCGTTTCTGACTCCCCTCCCCTGACCCCCCCATCGTCATGACATACCTTCCTCGTTTCATTCCCTCCTCCTCCTCCTCCTCCTCCTCCTCCTCCTATCATTTCGTTATCTGGCTGGCTCGAGATGGCCCTCGCCATCACTTCAATAGAACTGCGACTGGCCGTCGAATAGGGGCTGCGAGCCACTCTCACCGAAACACGCTGGCGCCGAATCCTCCTGGAAGGGAGGCTGCGCGCCGTCCTCGAAGAGATCCGCGCGCGGCTGCGAGGCCGCAGCGGCGTCTGCGGCGCCGGGGTCGAAGGAGCGGAACACGTCGCGGAAAGACGTCGGCTGCTTATTATTCATCTCCTCGCGCCCCTCGTAGAGGAGCGTGTCCTTGGCCGACTCTGGAGCCTTGTTCGCCTCGACCGCCTCTGAAGCCTTGTCCGCCGTGGCCTCTTTTGGAGCCGCATCCGACTTGGCCGCCTCTGGAGCCTCGTCGTCGTCGGCCGTGTCCGTGAGATCCACCTGCTCCAAGACCGCGCTGGCAACCTTCTGCAAGATCGGTTGGTTCATCAGTTCGTTCAATGTCGGTGTAGGCCCTGGCTTCGGCAGCGTAGCCTTTGGCGGGCGCGGTAGCGCGGCCCCCGGGGAGGCCGCAACTGGTAATCCTTCCTCAGGAAAGGCCGAATCTGGTAATCCTTTCTCAGCTGCTGGCGGCGCCGTGTTGATGATCGCCCTGCCCGCCTCCTGGGTCGGAGCGCTCGCTGTGCCGCAACGCGCCGCCTTGGGGTTAGGTTCGCCCCCGCCTCCGAGGCGCCCAAGGAGCTCGCACCTCTCGGCCGTCAGATCTGGAACTCTGTGGCGGATCTCCACCAAGACGGGAATGTTCATCACGCGCTTCTTGTTGTAGCCTGACGGGACGCAGTCCAAGTTTAACGTGATCTTGGGGTACCTGTCCATCTCAATCTCCGCCAAGTCTTCTCTTGAGGTACCTGTCATCTCCGTAGTCTTGGGGTACCTCTTCTGGCCAGCGCCGTCGGCATCCGCGGCGGGATCTGACATGTTGATACACGCGCGAGACTGAAACTGAAGCTCTCAAGCTCTCAACGAAAGACTTGAGCCTCAAACTGCTGCGGATCCACCTGGCCCCGAACCAGGGACTACATGAGCCTTACACTCGAACCGACTCCCGTCCGAGCCCGAGTCTGGAACCGCCCGAAGCCCGAGCCTGAATCGATTTACGCAGTTATGGCGTGATCACTGTTTGCAGTCCACTCGCTGAGAACAGTACATGAGTCAGTCGGCGCGGCTGCGCCACGGAGAAAACGATACGCTGATGTCGTGCGTAGATTGCCAACACACAGAAGAAGCATCAAATCTGCATATAACTAAAATCTGGGCGACGAGAGTCTGCGCTCACACGCCAAGCTAAAATGCGAAGCTCGCACGGGGCGCAAAAGCGCGTGTATGCACGTCGCCACGCATCGGCAAATTAAAATACACATGCAGCGTGTACCAGTGTTATGAAACACAGCTTGATTTCGTGGGACCATGTGAAGCCAGACGAAGTCATACGTGGTCCTACGCATACGCGTAGGACCGCGTATGACTTCGTATGACCTCGCAGGTGCTCGCAGCACCGCGTATAAAGCGAACTGCATATGGCGACCACATGGTGGCGCGTAGACTCGCAATTGCATTGCGAGGTCCCACGTCCCACGAAATCCAGCTGCAGTCTACTTGTCGATTTCATGTTTGTGTATGTGGTTGAATGTTGTATCTTGTGGGCCCCCTCCGATCTACTTGGTCGCTGCCGTCCGGGGAGCTGCCTCGACAGGCGCGCGTGGCAGCAGACGCGCGGCTCAGGATTAAATGGATGCGTCTGCAGGCCAAGCAAGAGAGGCTGAAACACACGCGGCAATGGCGCGTCCAAATTGCTCCGGGTATGCTGAGGACTCCTTCAAGGCCTTATGCGAGCCATCGACGAAGCCACCGTTCTCTACATACAATCGTTTCCTGGACTGCACGCCCCCCGAAGGGCCAGCCCGACGCGCCCTCCTTACGAGATGCTCATGCACTAAACTCGGACTCAAGTCAGTGCACAGCTCAAGCTGCTTCTCTGTAGAGGCGCCGAATTGATGCAGTGAGGTGGTATATCGCTGCCCGCCCCCTGCAATGATTGCATTGCAGATCCACGGTGCGTGGTATAAAAGACTGTTGAGGGGTTGCTCAATTGCAAATCTAACGCGCCGCACTACGCAGAGCATCACGAGCCACCCCAGGGCAACAGACCCGAAATTGGCAGCCTTGCATTTGGCCTGCGTCTCATCGCCAAGAACCGTCCATCCTCGTATCCCCCTCGAGTAAAGGTTCCTGCAGAGGAACGACAACCACGTGCTGCATTCTGGACTGAACCAAGCCACGCCATCTGGAACGATAGACACAATTATCCACGCGCAATACATGATGCCAGCCAGCGTAGTGATATCTTGCATGGGATCATCGTCCCTATCGAACGTGGTGGCACGCATGCCGAGGGCGCGAGCTTGGATAGCGGCCGCGCCCTTGCCAGAGAAGATCCGCCAGCCCTCGCGGGCCGCCAGGTTCTCAGGCTGAAATGCCCGCGCCAAGGCTAGCACAGCTCAGCTGCCCGTCCCATCCCCCCCCCAATCATTCCATGACAATGTGTGTCAGTCAGACGGCAGGGGAACGATCGTGCGATGGGAGAGGGAGGCTGGCGCACTGACGTGTAGCAGGTGTCGGTTCCAGGTGCGGCCCGTCACCCGTCCATGCGCAAGTATCCCCCTACCGTATCTGCACCTTCCTTCCCACTGCACGCACCTACGTTGTGAACTGCTACCCTGAAGCCTGGAGCCTGCGGGTGGCGCCAGCCACTCGTATGAGCCCAAGATGCGTGTCTCGCGTGGTGTCCCATGTCCGAAGCTCCTTCTCGGCCAGCGCCACTGCGTCGCTGGCGCCGATGCCAAGCGGGGTAGTGGCTGCATCCTCGATGAAGCCAGCGTTAGCAGCAGCTGCTTTGGCAGACTGGACGATCCATCCTGGCACGCTAGACGTGGAGAGGGTAGCGTCCACGTGCATTGCCATCATGGCTGTCACGTAAGAGGCTCGGGTGGCGAGTACACGTGCTTGTTGAGCCCGAGCCGAGACACCAAACCAAACGACTTGAATATACGAAACTCAAATTTGATTTGATGGGCGTGCTCGGCAGCCGACCTCAATGTTATGTTGAGCGTCTCGTCGAGCCATGTAGCGTATAGCACAGGGTTCCCGTGCCATCTAATCCTAGCGGACAACACAATATTACGCAGGGGTTGTCCTGCCTATCGACCCTGAGATCATTGGGTGCACCCACATGCAAGAGGCGCGCTTACATTAGTCCTGACAAGGACCGACACCCTCGAGCTGTCTCGCAGACCCCCCACTCGTTAACCCAAGCACCATCGAGGAACGTATCGATATCGTGGTAGTCTCCGTCGCCCTCGCCATCAATGTCAACAGATACGTCGCCCCCTCACCTCCGCACATGCGCGCTAAACATACACGCTCATTCACCCCACCGCTTCGACCACCCCGTGCAATCATACCAAGCCCCACGGGTGGCACGTACCGGGGAGGGGCTCGGGGTCATATGAGGTCATACGAGGTCATATGGGGTGGCGTAGGAGTCCATATGAGTGCACCCGTGGCACGCGATGCTCATGCCTATGTCATGCAGCCCACGCGCGCCCCCCGGGGAGACATCCAGACATACATACGCATGTAATGTCGGGTTGCGTAGGAGTACAAATGATACGCTCGTGCTCGTCGGCGGCGGCGGTTCTGCACCCGCCACCCCTACATCAATATCGTGGTCCTCACCATCCACACTCCTCCTCATCCCGCTCATCTCTCGTCTTGGTCCAGTTCATTCCCTCCCATACCACATCCGATCAATCGTCTCAACCCCGCTCATCATGCGCTTTCTGTATGCTCCGCCTAAGCCGTTCACGGCATGCCCCTTATATTTATTATTATTACCCGCGCAGCCGCATCTTACCCCTCATCCTCCTCCCCGTCATCCTCATCATCCTCCCTCGCCTTCCCGCCGCACCCATGCCCCTTCCCCGACTTGCGATACATGTCATTACGCCGCCATCCCACACTGGCTTGCGTAATCACGGGGGGGGGGCGTCGGGGTCAAGCTCACCCCCCACACACGCAAAACGAAAATTGGAACACGCCCCGTCCTATCCGTCAGGTGCATGTAGAAATGATGCTTCGGTACGAACGACAAGCCAGCGGCCCCCGAACGGACGAGGTGGATCATCATCAGCTCGTACAACCGTTGACACGTCTGCTCAGGAACTCGCATTGGAGCGGCTTTGATGGTGTCCATGAACTCAACCATTGCTTCACCAGCCCTCACGAGGTCTTCACAATGAGTGGCGGTGGGACAATGCATAAGCCGATCCAAAGCGAATAACATCAAGCAGTAAGTTTGATGCGCCTTATACTTCATCGCCCCCCCAGGGTGCACACATGAGTCAACAGTGGCAGCGTCTGGCTCCCCTCCCAGCATCGCCATATTGATTTCCCATAGCCTCTCTGATTGTGGAATATGATTTCTCACTTGCCAAGTCAGCATGTCATCGTTTAGTTTTTTGCAGCACATTTCCAGTCTGTTCGTTTTTGTCGTTGCCCTAACCCCCCAAGGGTTTGCAAATATTATACGCCACAACACACTTGAAGTCCACCGCTGTATGGGACCATAACACAAAGTATGCATGACATCAATTGCACAATGACTGCACGGCTCAATCCCAGTGTCCGCCCCCATCAAAGGACTTCTATGTATAACGTGACCTTCTCTCGCTCTATCTGCGTCGTACCGAAATCTCCAGAACACAATACTCACTGGAAGCTGGCATTCGAAGAAATCCTTCACTCGGTTGAGGCTGCGAGAGGGAACAAGCACGTCACCCGCGCTGAGCTGAACATTTGCTACGTGCAGGTCTGCTGTCATTGTGTAGCCCCACTCCCTGGCGCCTTTTTTGTACGCTGCACTGCCCATGATTGCATTGCGCTGGTCTGTTGTTGTCACGCGGACGCATATCTCAGACGCTCTACACTGCTGTTCGTACTCCCCTGGCTGAACTTTCTCCCACGGCAAATCATCTGGCTGCACCTCTGGATAAAACAAATGCATACAATGTTGTGTACACTTGCAATATGGGCAAGGCCCGTTGTTAGATGACACTGATGGAATGCCGTGTGTTTTGTTTGCGTCCGACCAATCCCCCTTCAGCCATAGCACTGCAGCCCGGAAGCCAAGCGCCGCGCCGTGCTTCGCCCGAAGCCGCGCGATAGGATGGTGACCATCAGCAGCACTCCCGTCAAAACGAAAGCGCGGCCGAAGTCCATCTTCTAAAATCTTAAACTGCCAGCGAATGCACTCGAGTATTAGCCACGTTGAGCACCACCCCCTGCACCCACATGTACACAATGAATTACACCTGACGCTGCAGATCAGATGTCTCTTTTGAGTAGTCACGTTTACTAGCCAAAAGCCAACCACTGAGTCCGTGTTGCAATGCAGGGGGGATTGATAACGAACTCCATCTGTGTAGAGTGCCAGAGGAACCACGACCCCATTGCCCCCAGGATCTGATACAGCCCTGTTTGCGTAATAACATTGTGGCCAGTGTGTATTCTGAACTGTCGTTAGGATATTTGGGTCTCGCCTGATCTCGTCCGCGAGCGATTCGTACACTAATGAAATCTTGAACGGCTTGTTATCCTGTTTACGTTTCCCCGAAGGTAGACTAACATATTCGAATTCGTTGTGCGTTGGTACGAGGCCGTCAAGTTTGAGTTGAAACTTACCGCTCTGGTGGTTAGGGCCCATCCCGAACTGCCCAAACGGTGCCCCCAAAACACACGCCTCGTCAGCATGGTGGCATGCCACGCAGAAATCCTTGGATGATAATTTCCCAAGAGCCCACAAGGATTGCAAATGTGTAAATAGAGCGTGGCCTGCGAGCCGCATCTTATGCAAGTCTTGCTCCCACTCCGCTTTATGAGCCGAGGGCAAGAAATCTAGCAAGTCTTGCATGCGACGCCTCTTGGCGGATGCAGCCATTGCACTACTGCAGAGAGGGAACGCACAATACACTGAACAGAACGAAGCACCTGCTCCGACTTGATCCAGTATGCCCTGTGGTATGATACATGTTCTCGCGTGTTTCTACACATCGTGCACCCGTATTCGGATACCCACCCAAAGTTTCTGACGTAGTTTCAATGGAGTAAATTGTCAGTCGCTCGCACAGCAATTGTTAACATGCACGTAACCATGCACGCACACATGCCACACGCACCGTACCCCGCTACGCATCGTCATAGTGCCAGTCGTCCACCCTCTGTTCATAGCGCAATCATTATACTAGTGTTCCCTGCCCGTGCCCCCTCCCACCACCCAAGTCTCACCGCTCGTGTGCACATCGTATCCGAGATGTGTCACTACCACGAAGCTTATCATGACACTCAGCACCCATGCATGTCCTTAGATGGCGGGAAGACCCCCCTGAGCACCCTTGCCCCTTGGGAAGAACTTGACCTCCTGAATCACATGTGTGATGTGGCCTAACGTGTTCAGCTGACCAAGAAATCACCGCAACTACAAATCGAACATAGCCGCCCTCGCAAACGGGCGGTGGCCCAGCATCCCGACAGGATGCAAAACGAACGCTTGCGCCACCCTCGAGATTCAGCCCCCCTGACTGCAATCACTTATGACACCTGTCCTCCCCCCTCGCCACTGCGTGAGCACGCGTTCAGCGCTCAACTGTAGAAGCCAGCTCAGGCGTAGCAGGCGGCGTCCAGCATCTCCTGCGGTTCGGGGGGGAGGACCCAAGGAAGGGCGTGCCGGGGACGGAGGGCCGACGAGCGGGTTGTCCCGATCAGGTTTCACACGTTTGACATTCGGTTTCGGCAGCAATGTTGCCACCGACACTGTTCAGAGAGACATTCGGCGACATTCGTGCACTCATACAGGGTCATACGGGGTCATACGGGGGTCCTACGGGGTCATACGGGGTCATACGGGGTCATACGGGGTCATACGGGTCATACGGGGGGCGTCGGACCTGTAAAAAAACACTGTTTGGTGATCGGGGTAATACGGGGTCATACGGGGTCATACGGGGTCATACGGGGTCATACGGGGGTCCTACGCGGGTCGGTGTCGGTTGTGCGCGTCGAAATCGTGTTCATATCGTTAAAACGCCATCATTGCACGCCAGAAGCTCTAAGGGGATGGCCGTGCAACGAAACCATGCTCGTGGACGGGCCAGGGCGTCCCGAGAGGGTGCACTACAGCGCGGGTGGGAGTCGGTGGATCACTTGGCCTCAGAGAGGGCACGCGGGCGCGTGTCTGCCAAGCTCAACCGCAGAGAGTCCCCGGGGAGGAGGAGGAGGAGGAGGAGGAGGAGGAGGAGGAGGAGGAAGTGGACGACGACGACGAGGACGAATAGGAGGGGGAGGAGGAGGAGGAGGAGGAGGAGAAAGACGGACGGACGAACCCGGGGTCTGAGAAATGGAGGAGGGCAGAGGAGCGGGAAGATAGAGGGGGAGGGACAGGGGGAGAGAGGGAGAGAGAGAGAGGGAGATAGAGTGTGTGTGTGCGTGTGCGAAGGGATGAGCAGGAGCGGGGGGGGGAAGATTGGAATTGCCAGGAAGACTGGCATCGAGAGCAGCACGAGCCGCTGGTCCAGCTGGGTGTAGTTCAGCTGCATGTGAGGCACAGCAACCCCATGTCGTAGCGCCTGAAACGATGGAGCTAGAAAGCGAGAGCGAGTGGATGCCAGGGAGTATGAGGACGGTGGAGATGACGAAGAGAAGGAGGGGGAGGATTTCGGGGTTGTCGAGAATGAGAAGGTGCATGCTGCGAGGAAGAGCTGGATGAGTATGAGGAGTGATGGCGAAGGTAAGGGGTGAGGGGAACAAGATAACATCACACTATTCACGCCGCCCACCCCATCCTCACCCATCGACCCCCTGGCGATGTCGGGCGTGGGGGAGTTTAGTAGGCTGGCGCCTTCCGCAGCCCCGTACATCACGCGCGTGATGTAGATGCCCTCGGCCCCCATCAAGTTCACGCCCTGCTCCTGCGGCTCCCACGGGAAGGTGCCGTCGACACCGTGTCGTCGCCGTTCTCCGCGATCTCCCTGGCGCGCTGCTGGCTCATCAGGATGCGGGTCTCGCGCTCGAGGTCGCCGATCACAGGGTCCATCTTATCGGAGAACTCGGCCAGGTACCTGTCAAGCTTCTCGAGCTGCTCATCCTTCTTGCCCTTCACCAGTTCGGTCCTCATCTTGGCCAGGTCCGCGCTCAGGAATGTGCTGAACTCATCGCGCGAGGCGAGGATCTCAGTCGTCTTGTCCATCGCATTGACCAGCTTGTCCAGGTGCACTGGCGAGTTGGCCCACTCCCACTTGTTGGGAATCTCGCCATGCTTGGGAATCCTCTTGATCTGGTTCAGCAGCGAGTTCGCCCCCGCCTGCGCAACCCCGTAGTTGCTCTTGGTGATCTCAGCCGCCGAGACCGCCTTTGCACCCGCCGAGGCCTTAGCCTTCGGCCTCGCCGCACGACCAGCAGCCTTAGCCGCCTCCTCGGCAGCCCTCTTGGCAGCCGCCTCCTCGGCCGCCTTCCTGGCCGCCTCCCCCTCGGCCGCCTGCTTCCTGGCCGCCTCCGCAGCCGCCCTCTTCGCTGCCGCCCTGGCCTTAGCCGCCGCCCGAGCAGCCCCCTTCGGCTCCGGCTTCGGCTCCTCGGCAGGCGGCTCGTCATCCGCCTCCTCCTCGGCCTCCTCAGCCTCATCCTTCTCCTCGGCGACCGCTGCTGCCGCCGCTGGCGCAGCGGCTCCCGCGCCCGTCTCAGGCGACTTGACCCGACGGCGCCTCTTAGCAGCAGGCTCCTGGACCGCGGGCTCCTCCGCGGCCGACTCCTCTGGCGCCGCGAGGCTCGCCGGGGTCGCCGCCGCAGTCGCGGCCCTGCCGCCGATTGGCCCGACTGCGATGTGCTTCGCTGGGCGCACGCCCTCGAGGCCTGCCAGCAAGCGCTTGCCGCCGACCCCGAAGCTCGACATGCTGGCTGCCGAGCTCATCTCCTGGGGGGCTGTCATCGTCGTCGTGGTCGTGGTCGTGGTCGTCGTCGTCGTCGTCGTGGTCGTGGTCGTCGTCGTGGTCGTGGTCGTGGTCGTCGTGGTCGTGGTCGTGGTCGTGGTCGTCATCGTCTCCCATCTGTCCTTGCCGTCCGCGAACGAAGAGGTCCACTTCTCCTTGACCGTCACCCACTTGGTCTCCATCTTCTCCTTGACGCCCTCCAGCTTGTAGAGAAACTTGTAGTCCTTGGCCCAGGAGTCCCACTTCCAGTACGGGGCGCCAACCGCGACGCACTTGAGTGCATAATTCACGGCGTTGCGAGACCCCTGTCGTCCACCGCCTTCTTCTGTTGCGATCCGCCCGATCGTGAAGTACCAGGCGTCCGAGAACGTCTCCTTGCTCACGGTGGTCACCTTCTTCAAGGTGAGCTTGTGAGCCTCGTGCTCGTCCTTGTTCCACTGCTGCCGCCACTTCTGCATTGCAGGCCCGTTGCCCTTCAGGGCGTCGTACTCGGCCTTCCTCTTCGCATTGGCTGGATTTCTGCACCAACGATTCCACCTGCCAACCGCTGCGTTGCCAGCCTTGGACTGCGTGGTGAAGTTGTAGTTGTTGGCCACCTGCTTCGCCCAGTACGCCGCCTCGTCGGGATCGTCCTCGCGATACTCCTCGGCCTCGCCCGTCTGCTCGTCGGCGCCGTAGTCTACGAAGCCGCCGTACCGATTGAAGCCCTTCTTGAAGAGCTCCGCCAGTGCGTCATTGTCCCCGTTGGATGCCACTGCAAGCTTGTTCGCTTCACCCTCCAACATGTCATCGAGGTCCAGCTGACGCTCGACCTCCTCCTCGAAGCTGAGATCGGCCGTGGTGCTCATGTCCGAGATGTCCTGCCTCGCCCCAGCTGCTGGCACAGCCTGTGGCTCAGCCTTGATCTCTGGCTCAGCCTCCTCGGGCTCCTCCTTGACTGGCGCCGCAGCCGCCCGGGGAGTGGCGCCGTCCTCGTCGGGCTCATGCTTGACCGCAAGGGTGGCCTTCTTCTCCGTCTTGAGCTGCTTGCTCAGCGGTTCGTCGCCCGTCTCCACGCCGCTGCCCGCGGGGCCGCCTGTGCCGACAGCCGCCTCCGTGCCGTCGCCCGCGGTGCCCCCCTCGGTCGCGCTCTCGCCCCCCGCGGCGCTGCTGAGGGCATCGAGCGCAGCTTGAGCTGCTGCCTCTGTGGGAGATCATGCTGCTGAGTTCGCACCGCAATGAGTGCGAAGCGAACTCGGCAAAACCAAGAACAGGGTTTGAAGGTGTCTGTATGTGTGGTGGGGGGGGTGAGGGGCCCTGCTGCTACCTGGCCAGTTGCCAGCATGTCCATCTGCACGGCGCGCGACGTGGCACCCAGGAGCTCCATGAGGCGCGACTTGCGAGCGCTAGGGGACAACCAACCCTTAAACTCGATGGGCATTTCTGGGCCTGCAAAGCCGAGTATGGGCAGCGGCAAATGGTAGTGGAAGGTGCTATCTCACACGCCTGATGACCCCACAAGGGGTCGGCGGATATCATTGGGCACTGTTACATGGCCCCATGGTTGCCTCTATGCGTCTCCCCGTTCGGGTCGCCCGCATCGCTCGCATCGGCATTGTTCAACCTTAAGTTAGTTCATAGCGCCTTCACCATCATACTGCATGACCCGAGACCGACAAGTTATCCCGAGTCCGCAACTCACCCATCTACCGCCAGCCAATTAGGACCACGTTGAGAGTATGTTCATCCCCTCAACCTCCCCCCTCCCCATCCGTCCGCCTCCAGTTTCTGATCCTTGTTATTCTCTCGTCCCAACATAGCGGTGTGCACCACTTGTTTGGATTAGTGTGGGAAGAGCACCAGGATGAGGAGGGGGAACAGGGTCAGGAACGCGAGGAGGGGTAGACAAAAGAGCAAAGGAGGATCGGGTGGATGGGGGGAGAGGGGCGGAATGGAGGAGGACATGAGGAGGAGGAGGGGGAGGGGGAGGAGGAGTGACACCCGTTTCTTGCCGAAACTTGCCGTCGCCGCGGACCGCCAACGCACGCCCCTCCGCCCGCCTGCTCGCAGACAAGCCGTGCGTTGGCCCAAACAGAGGCGCAAGCGCGTTGCTTGAAATTGCACGGGCGCGTGGACGTGCGCTTCGCTCTCTAGGAAAAGTCGTGAGCGTGTCAGCCCAATATCCTCACCCGAGCATTGATGGCCCCGAGAATTGCCCGAGAGGTGCTTGTGCGTGCTTGCGGTCAGCTCACAAACCATCCTTCTTAACTGAAAACACCCTTGGCTGAAGCGCGCGCCCACGAATCACGACGCGTTTGCCTAGGCCAGGCCTCCCCCCTGAGCCATGCGGCGCAGAAACCCCTGCACGTTCGCAACGCTCAGCTCGACGGGGGCGTTCAGTACCGACACGTCCTCGTCCGACGAATCGACGAGGAACGAACCAGACGCCGAAGTCGGCGGTGCAAACGACGAGCCTTTCGATCCTGGGGCGGCCAAGGCAGGAGGCGGGAGGGCACGCTTCCTCATAATTCCGCCGCCATCTCCACCTCCACTTAGACGCGGAGGTGGAGGTGGCGGCGGAGTTACGAGGAGGAGTGCTGCCGGGGAGGACGAGGAGGACTCGAGGAGGACAAGGGGAGCGGGGCACGATTTGTGATTATTTAAATTGTAAAGGCGAGGAGGAGCGTGGATTGGTGGAAGAGGACGGTTGCACAGTCCTGAGGAGCGGTCCGTTCCCGTCGCGCTCGGGGCCCGCTGCACGACGCCCTTGCCCGCGGTGTCGATCGCCCCCCCGCCCGTCAGGGGCGCGTCGTCCGGCTTCGAGGCATCGATCGCTGTCGGTGCCGCGGCGGCGTCCTCCGTCGCCAGCTTCTGCTTGCGCTGCCTCTTCTGCTTGCCGCCCGTCTCTGCAGGCTTCTCCTCCGCCGCAGCCCCCTGCTCCGCTGGCGGCTCCGCTGGGGCCACAGCTGGAGCCGCAGCTGGCCGCTTGCGCGTGACACCACTCGCCGCTGCCTTCGCGTCCTTCAGGAGGTCCGCTTTCATCTGCTGGGCCTTCGTCTGATCGATCTGCTTGTTCGAGAGGGATCTCATGATGGCCTGTGAGGGTGGGGGGCGGCATTCCAGCTCCTCCTCATCCGTTTCGATATTCGATCCTCCTCCAGCGCCTCCTTCTCTGCCCTTTCATCCCTCCACCTGCTCCTCCATCTCCCCTCCCCCTCCTGCTCCTCCCTCCTCCTGATCTCCCCTCCGTCTGATCCTCCATCTCCCCTCCACCTCCTGCTCATCCCTACTGGTCTCACCTTCCCCTCCTGCTCATCCATCTCCCTCCTCCAGCTCCTCCCCCTCCCGCTCTCCATCTTCATGATCCGTCCTCCTGATCCTCCGTGTCGTTCCCTTCCATCCTCCCTATCCTCTCCTCCCCCTTCTCCGTTTGCCGCCTCCTCCCATGCGGCCTTCATCCCCGTCAGTGTTTTCTCGAAGTCCGCTTCCGCCTGGTTCGTGCAAACGATCTGCAATTGCTGCTTCGCATTGCCCTTGACGTCTGCCCTCTTCAGCATGATGCACAGCATCCGGGCAGTGAGGCGGGGGCGGTGATGGCAGCGACCAGGCAGGGATAGGTGTGGAGCGAGCGGTGCCCGTCCGGGGAATGAGGCGCCACGAGGAGAGCGAGGAGTGCATAGGGAACACATGAATCACTGGCAAGGGATGGAGTGGAGGGCGAGATGGACGGGAGAGTGCGCGCACGAGAATAGAGAGAGGGTCAATTGTCGATCCTCACTCCCCTCTCGTTCTTCTCGATGAGGCGCCAGTTGTCGCCAGCCACGTCGCACTCGTCGAACGCCACGTTCCTCGGCTCATGCGCGGCGAACGCGAGAAATCATGAACGACGATGGGGTGGATGAATACAGAGCAGGGCGAGGAGGACGAGGCGCCAGGCCATACTGAGAGAAACAAATACCGACCCACACGCACTCATATGGGGTCATACGCGATGGCGTAGGACCCCATATGAGTGCGTAGGAGTTCGAGTGATCACCCACACCTTCTCCCCTCACGCTTTCCACCGAAGCTCAATCTCTCATCATTTCGTTATCCTGGGTGTGTCCTCACGATTTCCCTCCCCGCGTCCTCGTTCTCCTCCTCCTCATTCGGTTATTCTTTCTTATCTTCCTCAATATCTTCCTCCTCCTCCTCCTCTTTATCATATTCGTCGTCGTCGTCGTCCTCCTCCTCCTCCTCCTCCTCCTTCTCCTCCTCCTCCTCCTCCTCCTCCCTCGTAGACGTCGACGTTTCACCCACGTCGGTCCTCCTGCTGCTGCCGTCCATGCTTCGCAGCGTCTGGTAGGTTATCTGCGGGATCTCCCAGGTGGCGCCGTCCTGCCACTTGGCGATCACCTGGCTGCCTGGGTCGGCCGCCTCGTCGTCCTCCAGCGGGAGCGACGCCTCGAGCTCACCTTCAGACCCGTCCTCGAAGATCTTCTTGCGCGCGGCCACCTGGGCGCGACCCGTATGATCTTCATTCCCTCTCTCCTCCGCTTCGTCCGATTGCCCACTCCCGTTCCGCCACCCCCTTCATCCCGTTCGTTGTCCGCGTCACCCCTCTTCCTCCCTATCGTCGTCGTCGTCGTCGTCGTCGTCCTCCTCCTCCTCCTCCTCGCCCTCCTCCTCCTCCTGCGTCTCGCCCCCATCTTCCTGACCATCTCCCAAACGTGCCACGCACCCCTACGCACTCATATGGGGTCCTACGCGCTGGCGTAGGACCCCATATGAGTGCGTGTGGGCCAGCTTTTGTTTCTCTCAGTCTGGTTCTTCCGCCTCCTTGCATCCATCCTACCTCCTCCCATGGACCACCTGCCCCTCTGGATCGTAGCCGTAGCGCCACGCCCAGCCCCCGGCGACCTCGCCGTCGCACGCGGCGGCGGCGGTCTCCGGCGAGCCACCGTCGTTGGTGAAACCTGAGCTGCTATGGGAGGAGAAGCTGGGAGGAGCAGGAAGGAGAGAGAACGAGGATATTATATTACATCTTGCGTTATTTAACAATGCCAAGCAACCTTTCAACCACGTCCAGCTTGTCCCCTCCACCGACGCGTTGGCGGCCTTCATCTTGATGAAGCCTTGCATCACGTCGCGCTTCATGGCTCGAACTCGTTTCGATTGTTTGTCTGCCCAGGACTTCTGCTCTGCACCCAACCTCCAAGTCTCCTCCTTGGCCTTCGCCAATCTCTCGAAGGCGCTTCGCATGGGCCCCTGCGGAACGCCTGGGGAATGGACGACGACGACGACAAAGACGGCGGCTGCCGACAATGACCGACGAACGACGCACGACGACCGACGACGATCGGCGAATGACGAACGACATCGCCGAACGACGACGACGACGACAACGGCGGCGTCGGCGGCGGCGGCGGCCGACGACGATCCGCGAATGACGAACGACGAACGACGACGAGCGACGAACGCTGCTGCCGACGACGACGATGACCTTCGTACGACGTACGACGACGACGACCGACGACAATGGAGACGACGACGCTTCTTCCTCCTTCCTGCGTAATCTCCCCTCCTGTTGCCTCCCTGTCCCACTACTCCTCCCTTGGTTCCTTCTCTTAGTTCTATCCTCATCCCCTCCATCATATCTTACCTCCTCTCTCCTACACTGTCCACCCCGCTCCCCTCGCATTCGTTCCTCATAATGCCTCTCATTCTGCCTTCCTCTTCGTCCTCCTTCGTGTTTCGCCTCCTCCTCCTCCTCCTCCTCCTCATCCTCCTCTCCCTACCTGCCCCTCGCCTTCGCCCTCATCTTTCACTTCCCCCCAGCGCGCCGCTCGGCACAGCGTTGATCACTGCTTGGTACTTCTTGAGCTTCTCTGTGTCGCGGGTCCCCGCGAGCTCCTGGGCGGGCCAGGGCGGTGGAGGTCGAGAGGCGATTGCAGGAGGAGGAAAGAGGAGAGAATGAGGGGGAGGAGGAGGAGGAGGCGGAGGAGGAGGCGTAAGAGGAGGAGGATGAGAAGAACAGGGAGGAAAGGGAAGAGAGGAGGAGGAGGAGGAGGAGGAGGAGGAGGAGGAGGAGGAGCAGCAGCAGCAGCAGCAGCAGCAGCAGCAGCAGGAATACTGTGAGGAGGACGGGAGAGGAACGGATTGGATGGGGTTGGGAGTGAGGGAAATAATACATTATTCGTATACGAATACAGCGGAGGAGGGGGATGAGATCCTCGCGGTACTCGAAAAACGCGCTCTCCGTCACCACCACCTCCAGCGCCTCGTCGAAGGCCGTCGCGCCCGTGAACTTGGCGCGCTTCCCCATCGCGCAAAAAGCGCGAGCGAAGCCCGTCCGCGCCCCTTCCCTCTCGCGAGGAAACCGAAAGGGCTGCCAGCGGAGGTCCAGGCAGCTAGAGAATCGGAATGGATCAGAAACGGAGGGAGGGAACAGGAAAGAAGACGAGGAGGAGGAGGAGGAGGAGGAGGAGGAGGAGAGGAGCGGACTGATAGAGGGGAAAGGAGGAACGGGCGAGGGGTGAGGGTGGAATGAGGAAAGGAAGGTGTGGCGAGGAGGAACAAGCTGCGCGAACACAGCTATCCAAAAACGCTACTCGACTTACTGGTTTACTCTTCATCTCCCCTTTTGGTCGTCCTCCTCATCATCTTTCTAGTTGTTAACTATTTTAATCCTCCGTATTGGTATCGCTGCTCCTCCTCCTCCCCCATCCAAAGCCATTTTGGCTTAAAGTGGCGGTGACTTGGCCACATGCAGCTGTGGAATAGCATTCCACCCGCGGATCTATTTTCACACTTGCGGATCTATTTTTCATTGTTTTGTTATGTCGGATCTATTTTACTATGTCGGATCTATTTTATGATGCTGGATCTATTTTAATGTGTTTTGTCATGATGGATCTATTTTGCTATGTTGGATCTATTTTTCTTTCGTTTCAAAACCAGGATCTAAAAAATAGATCCTGCGGACCACAGGGAGGACCCGCTCGAACCTTAAAATACCTCAGGACCCAGGACCTGAACCCAGGACCCCAGGACCTCAAAAGACCCCGGGACCTGAATCCAGGATCCTCTTGGACTTCCCAGGACCCCAGGACCCGGGACCCCAGGACCCCCAGGACCCATGAAGACACCCATGAAGACGAGCACCTGGCTGGCGGGCGCGCGCGGGGCGACGACGACGACGGCGGAGGAAGGCGACGACGACGGCGGAGGAAGGCGACGACGACGGCGGCGGAGGAAGGCGCCGACGACGACCCCCTGGGTCCGGACCCCCCCGGTCCGGACCCCCCCCGGTCCGGACCCTCCGGACCGGGTCTCCGGACCCTCCCCGGTCCGGACCCTCCCCGGCTCGGACATTTCTGGGTCCCCGTCGCCCCTCCTCCTCTTCCGCCGCCTCCTCCTCCTTGCCCGCCGATGCGGGTTTCCCTGCGGAAGGGGCCGTCCGACGCCGCAGGCAGATCCACCCTCCAAGCACGCCGCCGCCGTCGCCGTCGCCGTCGCCGCCGCCTCCGGTGCCGTCGCCGCTGCGCCGTCCAAGCACGCCGCCGCCGCCGCCTCAGGTGCCGTCACCCCCGACGTTGCAATTTGTTGCAACGTGGAGCCCCAAAGCTCTCGACAATGTCCCCGGGGCCGGTTTTTCGTCCTCAACTGTTTTTTGACAATCCCGGGGCCGGGAGACGGCCTCCGGAGGCCGTCAACAACGATCGGTTGCAGTTCGTTTTCCGTCGCCCGGATTTGAGGCGGCCCCTACGTGCAGCACGAGCGCTTCTTCTGGCACGCGCGATTCCGGCCGCCGCCCTGCAAGGCTGACGGAGAGGAGGAGAACGGAGAAGGAAGGGTGACGGAGAAGGAAGGGTGACGGAAGCAGGACGGCGAAGGAGGAGGAAAACCTCCGCGGTGCGCCCGCTACGGGGCGCGCCCTCGAGCCCTCGGGTCCGAGGGGGGGGCTGCGGCCGCAACCGCGCGGATGGCCTCGGAGATCAGCTGCTTCTTTTCGGCGGTATCCGCCGCCGTGCCTCTGGGCACGAATGGGCGTGTCCTCAAGTCCTGTGCCTCAGCCTCTTAGTCCAGTCCTCACTCCTGCGTCTTGTAGGGGCCAGGGCCCGGAGAGCTTTCCAAGACGGCCCAAGAGGCCTGCAAGACGGCCCAAGAGGCCCAAGGTGGCGGATGTGCCGAAGGCAACTAGATAGAGGTCTCGGAGCTCTCGGGGGACGCACACGTCCTTGTATCTCAGTCCGCGGGCGGCCAGCTCCTGCTCCAGCAGCCGTTGTCGCTCCACGGCAGAGCGACGCTTGAGGCTGGGCGCGTCTGTCTCCTCGCTGGCCGCCGCGCCGGCGGCCTCGCGCTCTCGCGGCCGCCGGCGGCCGCAGGGGGGCTCCTCGGGCGCTGGCGTGTTGGCCTCCGTGGGCGCGATCGCCCTCCGGCGCCGCCGCGCCGGGGTGGCGGGGGCAGTCGCCGCAAGCGGCCGCGGGGGCTGCCGCGATGCTGCCGCCGACGGCCCCGCCGAAGGCTGCCCGCGGGGCGCGGCACCGGCCGCTTTCGCCGACCCGGCGCCCGCGCCTGGAGGAGGAGGAGGAGGGAGGAAGGGAGGGCGGATGGAGGAGGAGGAAGGGAGGAAGGGAGGAGGACGGGAGGAAGGGAGGAAGGGAGGAAGGGAGGAAGGCAGGGAGGAAGGGAGGAGGAGGGCAGAAGGAATGCAAGGATAATTTGGGCGCCTTGCTGGCCGCCAGACCGCCCGCCGTGGGCGGCAGCCGCGCCTGTCTCTCCTGCTGCTGGCGCGGAAGGGCCGGCGGGCTGCTCCTCCTGTGCTGCTGGCGAAGCCGCCTCTTCAGCCGCTGGCATGGGGGCGTCAACAACGGGCTGCGCGGCCTCCGTCTTCGCCGCGGGTGGGGCGCCAGGGCTCTTCCGAGCGGTCGGCCGCGAGACGCCGCGGGGCCCAGGCGAGGCGCCGCCCGCCTCATCTGCTGCTGGCGCGGGCGCGGGCACGGGCGCCGCTCGGCGTCCGAAAGGCAGGAGGGCCTTCGAGGCGCGCTTGAAGTCGCCAGCCGGCGAGGCGCCAACGGCCTGCGAAGCGCCGACAGCCTTGGCCGCGGCCTTGGCCGGCCTGGCCTCCGGCGCGGCAGCGGCGCCGCCGGCGGCCAGCGCGCGCCGCCAATCGCGCGGCAGCGGCCGCCGCCGCCAATCGCGCCCCTCGTCCGGTTCTGGCGAACTCCACGGCCAGAAGGCCTCCCCAGCCGCCGCTTCCGCCTCCTCGATCGTGATCGCGCTCGGCCGCCCCTTGCCTGCCGCGGCGGCCGCGGCCGCGTGGCCAGCAAGGAAACCGCGGCTCTTCCGCGCAGTTCTCTTGCGCGTCTGGGCCAACTTCGGAGCCGTCGGCGTGGGGTTGAACCGGTCCGGCTGCCTCCCTCGCCTGTGGCCACGACCGAGTGCTTCCGCCTCCTCCTCCTCCTCTTCCTCCTCTTCCTCCTCTGGCTCGGGCTGCTGCTGCTGCTCCTCCTCCTCCTCCTCCTCCTCCTCCTCTCCTCTTCCTCGCCCACTGGGACGTCGTCTGGCAGCTCGGCGACGTCGTCGACGTCGTCCGCCTCCTCCTCGTCCTCCTCGTCCTCGTGCTCCGCTGGCCCCCTGTGCTCCGAAGCCATCTCCGCCTCCCACCGGGCGGTGCGCTGCTGCGATCTTACCTCCTTGTTGTTTCGCGGCTGTGCCAGCCTCTCCTCCTCCTCTTCCTCCTTCTGGCGCTCGCCCCTCTCCCAGCGGGCGCCCCCGGAGCGAGCGTCCCTCTCCTCTCGCCTCTCCGCGGCTCGCTGCGCTGAGAAGACGTCCATGGCCAGCGAGCCGTGGGGCAACTCTGCGAGCCAGGAGCGGCGCGCGGCTCTCGAACCAAAATGGCTACGGAACTTTCAGCCGTGGAGGTCCAGACCCAGACCTCGGACGCCAGGCTTCAACCTTGAACGCCTGGGGGGGGCGAACCTGGCTGACCGCTGGAAGGCGGGCCCCTTTGGCGGCCCCCCCGCGCGAGGGCAGGGGGCCGCCTCCGGGGTGCCCGGGTCCCGAGGGACCACCCCAGCAGCAGTCAACCGCACGTCCCCCCGACCCAAGAGAGCCCCAAGAGGAGCCCAGTCCGGACCCCCTGGGTCCGGACCCCCTGGGTCCGGACCCCCTCCGGACCCCCTGGGTCCGGACCCCCCCGGTCCGGACCCCCTGGGTCCGGACCCCCTGGGTCCGGACCCCCCTGGGTCCGGACCCCCCCGGTCCGGACCCCCTGGGTCCGGACCCCCTGGGTCCGGACCCCCTGGGTCCGGACCCCCCCGCCCCTGGTCCGGACCCCCCCCCCCGTCCGTCGTCACCCCCCCGTCCGTCGTCGTGGTCCCCCGTCCGTCGTCGTCGTGGTGCTCGTGGTCGTGGTCGTGGTCGTGGTCGCGGTCGCGGTCGCGGTCGCGGTCGCGCGGTTACCTTCGCGCCCTCGCGAGGCCTCCTTGGAGACATGCAATTCTGCGGCCCAGGCCGCGACGCGCGAAGCGCGATTATCTTCTTGCGTTTTCTTCATCGTTTGAGACACCGGTAGTTGGCCTTCGAGAAGCTCCTCGTCGCCACGGCTGGACGCAGCTCGGAAAACTGGTGCGTCTGGACCCCGGGAGGGGTCCGAAGACCGAGTTTGAGCAGATTTGGAGTTCCAGTGTCTCAACTCGCCCTTCTCCGATCTTGCCGGGCGCGTTTGGTGGCGGGTGTGCAAGCGCCGAGAGCTCTGCCAGCAGTCTAGGCCGCCGGTCTGCAGAGACAGCCTCAACGAGAGAAGGAGGAGGAGGAGGAGGACGAGGAGGAGGAGGAGGAGGAGGAGGACGAGGAGGAGGAGGAGGAGGCGGAGGAGGAGGAGGTGCAGCGGCGGCCAGCGGCGGCCAGCGGCCAGCGGCGGCCAGCGGCCAGCGGCGGCCAGCGGCGGCACCTCGGCCGTTGCAGCGGCCCCGCTGGGGCAGCGCGCGAGACGCCGAACGGGCCGGCCTCGTCCTCGTCCTCGTCCTCGTCCTCGTCCTCGTCCTCGTCCTCGTCCTCGTCCTCCTCGTCCTCCTCCTCATCCTCCTTCTTCTCCTCCTCCTCCTCCTCCTCCTCTTCCTCCTCCTCCTCCTCCCTCGCCCCCACTGTCCCCATCCCCGTCGGGGCTGCCGATCGGGACGGCCTGGAATCGAAGCGAATCGAAATCGGGCTGACTGAAATCGCCTCTGCATGGATGCGAAACCGGCCGAACCAACCGAACCGAACCGGCCGAACCGGACCGGTCGGAACACATAAAACCGAACCGGTAGAACCGAACCGGCCGAACCGAACCGGTCGAACCGAACCGGTCTACGACAAAGAACCGAACCGGTCGAACCGAACCGGTTTGCGACGCGAACCGGAACCGGTCGAACCGAACCGGTCGACCGGAACCGGTCGAACCAAACAGTTAAGGCAACCGCAGAAAAAAAGGAAACAGCAAACGATGAACAACTTCGGAAACACATAGTAAAGCTAAGACAACCAATGACAAGTTAGGAACACCAAAAAAAACAGAGAAAACCAACGAAAAGCGAAGGACACGCAGGCAACTCTTAGACAACCCAAGAACAACTCACATACCCAAACAAAGAACAACGAAAACCAATGAAATGCGAAGCATACCAAAAAAAGCTATGGAAACCAATGAACAGCTGGGAGAACCAAGGAACAGCTCAGAGAAGATAAGGGAAAGGTTAGAACGCAAAAGAAAAGCGCCGAAAACCTATGGAAAACTTAGAAGACCTATGACAAAAACGAAGACGACACACGGAAATCTACGACAGCACGTCAAAAGCTAAGACAAGAAAAAGGGAAAACTAAGGGGACCATGGACAAGCTGAGAAAACCAATACTAATCTTCTGACGTTGGAATCCGACTTGTTCTATTATTACGACTACCGATACCCCTGCCAAAAAATAATTAGCCCCCCCCCGCTGCGTCGACGCATTAATTGGGGCCCCCAACCATGGGCCGGAGAAAACTCAATCGGAACGGTCAAGACACTGACGACGAACAAGACGCACAGTGCTTCATTTTGGCGCGGCGCTGAGCACCCCTGAACGCCGCGAGAATTCGGCGGCAAACTCAGCGCCCGATCTCTGGAAAGACGGCGGCCTCGCTGGAAACGCGAGCGCTGCAAGCCAGACTGCGCCAGGACTGTGAGAAGGCGCAGAGAGAGAGAGAGAGAGAGAGAGACGGAGAGAGACAGATAGAGAGAGAGAGAGAGAGAGAGAGAGAGGGGGGGGCAAAACAAGGGAGAGAGAGAGAGAGAGAGAGAGAGAGAGAGAGAGAGAGAGAGAGAGGGAGAGAAAAGAGAGAGAGAGAGAGAGAGAGAGATAAAGGAGAGAGAGAGAGAGAGAGAACGAGAGAGAGAGAGAGAGAGAGAAATAAAGAGTGTGAGAGAAACAGAGAGAGAAAGAGAGAGAGAGAGAGAGAAAAAAAAATGAGAGAAGGGAAAAAGGGGGAGGGCGAGGGGGAGGGGGGCGAGGGGCGATGGGGGGGCAAGGGCGCGGGCGAAAAAGACTCAGGATACCATCGACAAGCGAACGAAAGCAGAACCTAACTATGAGAAACCGAAAGAACGCTGCGACACATTGAGAAACCAAGGAAAAGCTGAGACAGCGAATGAGTACGGCTAAGACAACAAACGAATAACGGGGACGCTAACGCAAACTAAGACAACCAAGGACAAGCTTAGAACATTAAGGACCAGCTTAAAACAGTAGCTACAGAAAACAAAAGAAACAACTGATGACAACCGACGAAACTCTATGAACTAGCTAAGAAAACAAATGCAAAGCTGAGAAAACTAAGGAAGAGCTGAGACAGCCAAGGGACAGCTAAGACAAACAAGAGAAAACCACGGAAAAACTAAGCATAACTGGAACAAATAGCAAAGCTGAGAAAACAAAGGAAAGCTGAGAGAGCCAAGGACAAGCTAAGAAAACTAAAGACAACCAGAGAAAAACTAAGGAAAAGGTGAGAAAACCAAGGAAAAGCTGAGAGAAAGAAAGAGAGAGCAAAGGAAGAGCTGAAACAACCAAAGAAAAGCTAAGACAACTAAGACAAAACCTAAGAGCGCCAAGGGAAAGCTAACAGTGAGCAGGGAGGACGGGGAATTCCAGAAATCAGGGTTCTAATCCTCAGTTCTGGCGATCGCTATGCCCCTGAGCACGTTCATCGTGCTCATCCTCCACCACGACGGCGGTTTTCCGCGCCTGACGCATCGCCTGACTGTCTGGATTATCTTCATGTGGCTGACGTATGCCTGACACTTCTCTTTATTCAGGTTCGCAAGCTGGGTCTGCTCGAGCGCTGCCTGAAGAACTGGCAACGGCAAGCTCCTAAACCATTTCTCAAAGCCCTTCTGGCCCTTTTCATTGGGGCCCGACGCTGAGAGCTGCTCCTGGGCTTGCCTCTTTGCCTCCGCCTCAACAGAGGCCTCCTTCTGAGCCATCGCCTCAGCAACCGCGGCCTTGGCCTGACCCTCCGCCTCAGCAGCTGCCTCGACCTGGGCCTCGGCGAAAGCACTGGCCTCCTCCTGAGCCTCCGCCTCAGCGGCCTCGGCCTGCGCCTCCGCGCCTGCGGAGGAGCTGGCGTCCACCACAACGGCACCGCAGGCGGAGGCGACGGCGCTTGCGCTCCTGGACGAGGGGGTTCTGGGAAGCTACGGGCTACGGCTCGCCACCCTCTCGCTCCTGGAGCTGCCGCCTAGGG
The DNA here is from genome assembly GCA_963575745.1 of Prorocentrum cordatum. Lineage (NCBI taxonomy): Eukaryota > Dinophyceae > Prorocentrales > Prorocentraceae > Prorocentrum > Prorocentrum cordatum. The sequence continues at coordinate 387,851 of CAUYUJ010005335.1, forward strand.
CGCGCTGCCTTGCTTTTTTTCCCATGACGGTGAGGGCATTGGTTAAGAGGTCGTTGGATGAGGAACCCATTTTCTGGAAGCCGGTGAAACTCCCATCGTGGATAGATACCACTGCCGCCCGCATTACACGAGGAACACTCCAGAGTCCGAGGCCCCTGGGCACATTCCTTACATGACGCCCTCACCGTAGTCTTGCTGACCGACAACAGGCAAAATACACCGGGTCGGATCCCAGCCAAAGTCACGTGGAAATTGTCGGTGACCGCGAAAACTCACCGCGCCCTCTCAGCGCCGTGAGCAACGGGGCCAAAACGGCCGAGGAGGAGGATCGAGGAGGAGGATGATGAGCGAGGAGGAGGATGAGCGAGGAGGAGGATGAGCGAGGAGGAGGAGGAAGAGGAGGAGGAAGAAGAGGAGGAGGAGGGGGACCGAGGAGGAGCGAGGAGGGACAGGAGGAAAGAGCGTTTTGAAGCGTTTCGGCCAACCAGGCGGGCCGTGCTCCACCCAACGACGCGTGCACAACCCTGGGCTGGTACCGACTCCCTTACCCAGACGAGGACGAAGGAGGAGGAGGAGGAGGGTGCAGCAGGGGCAGGAGGGAGGAAGGGGAGGAGGGAGGGAGAGGGAGGGAAAGGGAAGAGGAGGGAGAGGGGCGGCAGTAGGGAGGAGGAGGGAGGAGGGACAGGAGGGGGATTGAGTAGGAGGGGGAAGGGATAACGAGGCGGGGCAAGCAGGAGGAGGCGGGGCAGGAGCAGGATGGAGCAGCGGAAGCGGACGGTGCAGAAGCAATCCCGGAAAGCACTGCAGCCTTCTCTCTGTCCGACTTCAGCGGGGGAGCAAGAGCGGCAGAGGAGCCGTGCGCGCCGGCGCCCTCCGAGAGGGCGCCGCCCTCCACTGACCGCGAGCCTCCCAACGAGGGTCGGGGGCGGCCAAGGGAGGGCGTCCAAAAGGGGGGGGGCCAAATCATGTCCGGCGGCACGTGCGCGGCCCAGGGGGGGGGCTAGGGACGTGCTGAAACAAGAGGAGGCGCCATGAAATCTGTGGAAATCTCATGGCCCACGCCATGACATCCATCCCCCCCTAGTGTTCCCCCCCCTCTGCCGCCCCCAAGAGGGAGTGTAGACAAACGAGTTGAGCGGCAATGGCTGATGCCAGGCAGGCAGGCGCGCGCGAGGGGGGAGAGGTCAGAGGGGTTAGGAAGCAGCTGCTGGACGGCGCACGTTTGACCCGATCGTACTGTTGATGTCCAAGCTGCATGGCAGGGCCACGCTCGCCACGGTGCGCATTCCACGACGAGTGCTGGCACCTTCGTACTTCTGCTGCCTGAGGAATTGGTGGGTTTGCCGAGGTTTCGCCTGGTGGACGGCCGTGGGCGCCTCGTGGGTTCCCCGTGCGCTGGGTGGGTTTGGAGAGGTCTCGCCTGGTGAGGAGCGGTGGGCGCCTCGTGGGCGCTCCGTGCGCTGGGTGGGATTGCCGCGGCGGTGGGCGCCTCGTGGGTGCCACATGCCTTACGCCACATAATTTGCACCGCGTAGCCTCCAGCACATAGCTCGCACCACATAGCTTGCATTGCATCACTGACAGAACCGTACGTACAACCCGCGAAGTATACCACATAGCTTGTGCCGCACAGCTTGCACCATGTAGCCTCTTACACCACAGAGCTCACACCACGTATGTTGCACCGCATGGACGGCAGCACATAGTTTACGCCACATATGTTGCACCACGTAGCTTGCATGACACAAGTAACGCCACATAGGTAAAACCGCATAGCTTAGACTAGACAGCTCGCACCACATAGCTCCAACCCAGATAACTCACAGCGCATAGCTTGCACAACATCGCTCACACCACAAAGAGTGAACAACCACAAATACATTGAACCATGCAGCTCACACGTTCACAGCGCAATCACTCATTGTTTGGGGGTCCACGCAGGTCACCGTACTACATGATTGTTCTTCGGAATGCGCATCTCCCCCGAAGAAGCGACGCACAATTAGAACAACTATGCCTTAGTCTGACCAGACGAGGACGCCGCCATTTCTGGACCCTGACTCCACATTGCCTGGGTAGGGCACAAAAGCCGCCCGAGAGGCCCACCTTGATGTCCACAGGAAGAATCCTCGATAGATGTTGCCCCCCCCAAGCGCAAGGAAATCTCCTCTCAAAAGTATTTCGCCCACAACCCAAGCACGGAAGCGGGATGGGCCACAGGCCACTAGGATGGAACCACTCAACAGGCCACCCAGGATGCCCCCAGGATGCTCATACACGTCTCGTCACAATTAACGAGACAATTTCAGCGAGACAATGCTGAAACAAGACTTGCCCCCGCCATCCAAAGTTGACGCCAGCGCATCGATGTGCGCGGGCGGAGAGGCGTTCGGCCAAGAGCCAAGCGCGACCGTCAACTTTGAAGGGGACGCACAACAACGAGTACCCCGTACGGCTCTCTATTTTCAAAGGGCAGCTGAGCGATGACGAATCGCCAATCCCCCCGGCGGCGTTGCGTGCACGGCGAAAAGACTCGCAGGAGGTCCCAGGAGGCCCCCTATCCTCCATTACCTGTTCCCCATCCCCTTCCTCACCAAAATGTCCCCCAAGGGTTTCGGCAGCGGCTGGGGTAACACTTTGCCCAGTAGCTTGGCAAGACAATGGCCCAACGTTTAGCCATATTGGCATTTCAAAAAGGCACCAGGCGGCGGTGATTCGCAGCAGCCGTCTTCGATGAATGCAAGGGTCGAAAGAGCCACCTTCACAAACAAAAGCACCCCGACAACTGAAACCCCTACACAGCTGAGTTCGGCGACAAATCCTGGGATGTTAAAAACGATGAAAAAGGCCATCATGCCCGATTGGGGAGCAGCTGGACCAGAAAAGCCCCGGCCAAAAACAATATTTAAATTGATTCAGCGGGACAAATTGGGGTGCGAATGAAGGTCCCCGCAGTAGGGTCTTTTCAATGGGTGTTACATGGCCCATGCATCGCCCATTTGAAGTGCCCATTACGGTTGACATCCACTCCGCGCGGGCAACTCGGGACAATAATGCAACGTTCGAGCGCCGTCCGTGGGCGGTAACGCATCGGCCTTATATTGTCGTTGGCACGAGGATGCGGATGCGGATGCGGATGCAGCGATGCGGGGGTCACCCGCGCCCGGGCCCCTGGAGGGCGGTCGGGCTCGCTGAAAAGCTTGTGTGGGACACGCGCGAGCGGGGGCGAGACAGCACGTCATGCCGGCCGACCTCTCTGGGCTGGGTCCCTGACGTCAGACAAAACGACCGTGGGCGCGTGTCGCTGGCACAAGAAGAATGGAAACCCTGCGCTGCAAAAAGCAAAAGGTGAAATCACGCTCTGGGCGAACGCAACGTGTGAGTTCACCACATTCCGAATAAGCACAGACGGTGAATTCACATTTTGGGACAAACTGACACTGTGAATTCAAATTTTGGACAAGGGCTAAGTGTGGCCCCGCATTCTGGACAAAAAGAAACATGTGAATCCATATCCTGGAAAAACGCAAAGAATGAATTCACATTTTGGCACAGTGAGTGGGGCTTGGTCGATCTCCATGCGGGCGGACGCCCGAACAGCGCTGAGCCCGCGGCAGAGCGCGCCTCGTCGTGGATTGCCGCATCGCGCGGGCGCAAACGATCTGGCGTTATATGACAGGCGACATCGGATACGAATTTTACTCAGTCGCATAGATGGGCGATACATCAACCATAGATCGGCCATTCAAACACATGGAAGAGTCCCTCCTGTGGCGACATCGGATACGAATTTTACTCAGTCGCATAGATGGGCGATACATCAACCATAGATCGGCCATTCAAAACACATGGAAGAGTCCCTCCTGTGGTGACCTTGTTTCACTATCCGAACTGATCGGAATCCAGCGGGATCGCGACAGGTTTGGCCACTCATCGACCTCGGATATACCACCACCGATGCTGAACGTAACCTCCAAAGTGTTGCATCCGAAGCTAAGGAAGAAGGCGCACATGCCAGGACGGATTACCAATCGCCTAAGGCTGTTCGGTAGACGCAGTTCAGGGAAGTCGTACAAGTTATTGATATTTTGGTATCGAACGATATGCTCGAAGGGAGAACCCTCCGTACACCAGGGCGCGGAGGAGTGGTCGGACGTACCTCGGGCGGTACTGTGGGCACGTGAGCATGCGTGCGTATGTATTTGCACCAGCATGCGCACGAGCCGGCGAGCGGTTGAAGATAAGAGCGTCCGTGTGTACACGTTTCTGGATATACGCACTCGTACGTGCGTGTGCACGTAAAACTATATATATATATACATATACACATATCGGCGAACGCGTGTCGCGCCTCGCGCAAGCCCGTGGCCGCTTCGCGGTTGCCTCGTGCTGGCTGTGAGTTTCGGGTGTTCGCCTGCTGAGCGCCCGTGGCAGCCTCACGAACGCTCCGTGCTGGCTGGGCGTTCTTGATGGACACCCCGTGGGCGCTTCGTGGGGGCCTGGCGTGCTGGCTGCACCAGAGTATGTGAACGTTTCCTTATTCTGCGGCGTTTCGACCTTGTGCGGAAGGGGGGGGAGGGGGGCGTTGGGAGGGGGGGGCGTTTGGCTCCGGACCTCAGCTTAATGCGACTGTTTGCAACAGGGTCCTATGGGATAGACTCCACCTGCTTGAAAAAGGCGCCAACAACAGCCAAGATCTACTCCATAGGGGGGGGGAGGGGGGGTGCGAGGGCCTGCGCCGATCGGCAAAACAATGAATAACAAAGATCTCTACTTGCACCACACATCTTACATACCATCCGCCAGCGTGCCTAGGCACGCTCGGGCGTGTTAAAACGCTACGCTGTTGCCTGGCAATGTCTATGCAAATGATTCTAAGGCCGACCCCTTCCCCACCGTCGCACGCGGGGTCCCCCCGTTCTTGATTTACTCCTCCTCCTCCCTTATACGGCTTCCAGACGGATTCAAGACAGTTCAAAACGATGCCTCAAAAACTGCAAAGATCATCCAAACATGCCCCAGAGAGCAACGAAAGGCTCGAAGAAGTCATCAGGTTCCCAGATAGGCCCTAGTTCCCACAATATAGACTGCACCGTTCAACACATATAGGACATCACACGTCCTTCCACCGCACAACTTGCACCATCTGACATAGCCTGCACCGATTCAGTTCGAAACAAACTGTCTAACGTCCACGCTTGCACATGCACGTATAGATAACAGACTGTGTGCGCACGTGGACCAAATGCCATTTCTGGTCTGGTGCCGTCTACGTGTGGTTTTCAAGCGTTTCAGACCTACCGCGGCGCTTCACGAGGAAATTCGATTTGAAAGTGACCCCCATCGTAATCCGCTGATTTGACACACTGGCGAATCGGAGGAACAGTGTTCGTGTGTGTGTGTGTGCACATGTGCATGTGCATGTGTATGCGACTGGGCATTGATGGGCCCAGACTATATCTGTGAATACTCGCCTTGGCGTGCATGATATGAAATATGCACCCAGTGTGTGTCTTTGCTTAGCAATGTACACGGTTTGACATAGTCGTCTGTACACGTAAATGTGTAGACATTCGCATGTCACACGTGTACGATAATGTTCGTGGGTATTGAGATGTGCGATACGTACAACGATGCGTGAATGAAAATGATTCCGTGCACTGGGTTGAAAAGCTCCACTATACATATAATCATCTGAATGTTTGAAACAATAACTGGTCGAACGCCCTGCACACCCGCACATAGGAACATCCACGTGTAGTGCGAGAAATCATTTAGCGAGTTGGAACTCAAGAAACAGTAGCGTGTCCAAGTGAGGGGTGGGCACTGGCACAGCAAGAATCTACCAAGGAAACTATACGATTTGCATGCAACACACTCACGCAAGCCAAGCATCATAATGGTCACTGCAGTTCTGTGCTCACGCCATCAACTGGCACTGGAGGACCGACTCTTTTTGACAAGCATACATGCCGATCGCCAAATCTCGAGGACAAACAACCACGTGAGCATAAACTTTCGGAGGTCCGCGCGGCCTGGCGCGCAGGGCGCGCGCCAGAGTCGGCGGCGCTGGAGGCGCCACCAGGGTGGCCCAACGTCGATCCGAGAAGCCCGCGCCTACCTCCGAACTCTATGCTTGCGTCGTCTTTATCTTCGAGAATCTCGAGCTGGTGGCTCTGGGTCAGTGCGTATGCATCGTCAGGCCTACTCAACTGTAGCGCTAGCTAACTGCACCACTTGTGGTGCTCCCGCTACCCGTCCCCCACCTGCCAAAGCCTGGCACACCGATCCTTGCAGATTTCCGAAATCGGAGATGGACAGAACCCCCTTTCGTAGAACGTGGTTTAGTTAAAACGACCTCGAGCCCAAACCTGGCGGGCGCAAGCCTGGAAAATGACAGCCGCGGCGCCCTCTTGAGAACCGAAAGCGGACAATTCTCTGATCGACGTGTCAGGGTGGGGGTTCTGTCCACCACCGATTCAAAATGGGGCTGAGACACGTACTGCCCCAGCTCTGAAGGAACGAGGAAAGCGACACCACCACCACCACCACCACAAGGTATTTTCTGGGTTTCTGCATTCCCCCCCACTTCGCATAGTGTCCCATATTTTCTGGGGAATCGACGATTCATTAATTGTGTCTGTGTGTTTTCCCTCCTGAGACACCACCTCCACCACCAGGGACCACCTGCGGGAGGAGCCAAGGGGGATGCCCCTGGTGGTGTGGTCCCCCCTCTCGCTCGAGACGTCCCAGCTCTTGCAAGCCAGAAGCGAGACATAACTCTTGGGCTGCGCTCTGGAGATGATTTCGAGGGGGCACGAGCTGGGGCGACGAGAGCGCTCCAGCGGGATTGCCAAACACATGCGATTCACAAGCAGGAGCAAGTACATTCCATTCAGGAGGTGACTTTACCCGCCGCACGTCCCTGCCTCCCCCCCAGGGTGAAACGCCGTCGCCGCCGCCCGCCAGTCAGCCTGTATTGAGGCAGCCCAGAGGGGGTCCGAAAACGGAGGATAGTACCACATCGGCTTCGGTGGCAACTCATGGGAGCCTCCCATACCATGTTATCGGCTCTTGCGAATCGACGCTAATCGACGCTAGTCGACGCTAAGTCGAAGCTAAATAGACGTCAATCGACGCTAAATCGGCGCTATCTCATCGACTGCCAGACGCTAAAGGCGCTAAAGGCGGAATTAAGAGGGTATAGCAGGCTCCCATGATTTGCTACTGAAGTCGGCGATGCATCGGCTGCGTCGATGCATCGGCTGCGTCGGGGTGGAAAGCCAAATCGGGCTCCAGACTGCGCTGCAGCGCCGCTGCATCGGCAGGGCGGCGCGATCCGCCGATGCCGCTACTCCCTGGACCTCCTTCGGGGTGCGTCCGGACCAGGACCTCGGAGCAGATCCAGTCGTTGTGACGAGGGCGCCACAGCAGACGCGCAGAGACGAAACTGAGGTGCAGCGGCATCGGTATGGCCTTCTCCTCCGAGCTTCGGCCCCGTCCGGGCGGCCTGGGAATACCAGCGCGTGCCCCCGCTGCTGGAGAGGCCGCCGGGCAGGCAGGGCGACGCAGGCCACGAGCCTAGCAGGGACAAGAGAACTGCAAAAGCAGAAACTTTCAGAGGTCCGCGCGGATGCCTTGGATCTGGATCGGCGCTGACCCCCCTCCCTGGCGCGCGGAGGGCGCCAGGGGTGGTGCCAAAGGCGCCGTCAGTTGGCGCGCCCGACGCAGGTTCGAGAAACAGGGGTACGATACCGAACACAACGTGTTGCCCGACACCGACAGTGGCTGCTCTTGGGCAGGCGGCCTTCTGTTTCAAATGGGCGACGCCCGCGGCGACACAGACAGCCAATTCTGCTCAAAACGGACAAGAACTTCTGTTGGTCTTCGTACACGCTCTTCTCGTACCCGATTCGGTCGGACCGGACCAAGAAATTGTTGTTACGGGGGGGGGGGTCGGGCCCCCCCGTGGGGGATGACGACAAGGTGGTCGCGCCGCGCGGGGGGTGGAGGGCCAGGCGCCAGACGACGACGACGACGACGACGACGACGACGACGACGACGACATGGAAGACGACGACGACGAGTTCGCAAACGACGACGAGCGTGAAAACGACGACGACCAACGACGACGACGACCAACGACGACGACGACGACGACGGCCGCCGCTGAAGGTCTCTGTAGGTCTCTGGAGGCCTAAGGAGGTCTCCAGAAACCATTGGAGGCCCTTCGAAACCCTCGGCGACGACGGCTACGACGACGACCACAACGACGACGACGCCGCCGACGCCGCCGACGACGACGACAACGATGGCGGCTGCGGCGGCGACGACGACGACGACGACGACGACGACAACGACGACGACCAAATGTCGACGACGCCGCCGCCGCCGACGACGACGACGACGACGATGGCGGCGGCGGCGGCGACGACGACGACGACGACGACGAAGACGAGGACGGGAATGACGACAACGCCGACGCCGACGCCAACGACGACGACGACGGCCGCATCTGAAGGTCTTCAGAGCTGTCTAGAGGCCTCAGGGGATCTCTGGACGCCACTGGAATCGTCTGGAGGCCCTTCGAGGCCCTCGGTCAGGACGACGATAATAACTACGACGACGACGACGAGCCCGACGACGACGACAACAACGACGACGATCATTTTAAGACTGTTCGCTCTTACTGGCGCGCGTGTCTTGCATTCCTTCTACCCCAACCCGCGATACCGGCCCACTCCGTCTTCGATTGCACTCCACTTCGGGGGGAAAATCTTCCTTGTTGGCCACAAACTGAAGTGCGAAGAAGTCTCGAGCGAAAGCGCCGTTCCTGAGATCGGGGGCCTCTCTGGCCAAGAGCTCTCGGCATACCTATGGAAAAATATCAAACCGGAACCCTTGTCGCCGTGTCCGGGCCTACACCAACTTGTTTGAATTACGAGAAAGTCTCGAGCGAGAGCACCGTTCCTGAGTTCGGGGGCCTTCTTGGCCAGGGGCTCTCAGAGTAGATCGTGAGGAAGTATCGAGCAGGAGCCCTTGTCGTCGTGACTAAGCCTCCACCAACTTAATAGAATTGCGAGGAAGTCTCGAGCGAGAGCGCCGTTCCTGAATTCGGGGGCCTTTCTGGCCAGGGTGTCTCGGGGTAACTTGTGAGGAAATATCGAGCGGGAGTCGTTGTCGCAGTAGCTGGGCCTCCAAAGGCCCATCTAGGCTCAAGCCAACGCTCGAGCGGGAGCCTCGTTTTCACAGAAAATGTAGTCGGAGTGGAGACGAGAGCGCGCCGAACCGTTTCCGGGGATCAGCAACAATTATTCTTTCGAAATGAATACTCAACAACAACGCCGACGACGACGACAACGACGACGACGACGACAACGACGACAACGGCCGCCTCGGGGGCGACCCCCCCCCCGAAACGGACATTACGGGTTCAACGAATCGAAAAACAATCTTCAGGGCGGGGTCCAACGCCGATCCGAGAGATCCGTACGGAACTCCGCAGGCTCATGCCTGTGCCGTTTTGGTTTTTGGGCTCCTCGATGTCGGGGATTGCCAAGATGCCCCTGGCCCATGGTGCCTCCCGCTTTTCGTTCAATTTTGGAGCTCCAGGGGACCCCCGGGCCTCGGGAGGGATGCTCCGGAGGCCGTGGGGGCCCCCTGGGAAACCTTGGGGGCACTCTGGGCCAAAACAAAAGGCACTTCTGGGGATGCAGAAAGGTACCGATACCGCCACTCCCAGGGAAGTCTTCTGGGGTTTTTGCTCTGGCCAGGACTTCGAAGCAAATCCAGCGGTGGCGATGAGGGCCTCACAGGTGGCCTCAGAAAGGGACAACGAGGGAAGGGCAGCGGAGCGGGTACCTTCTCTTGCCATCGCTCGGACGTCCGTTCCCCGTGCCTCTTTCGACGTCGTGCCATCCTCCCCACCGGATGCTCCAGGAGGCTCCTCGATGGCCCAGGCCGAGAAGAGACGCACGCCTCCGAGCGATGCCAAGGCTCCCCCTCCGCCGAACTTCTTGCCGCACCCGGCGAGGAACCGCCCCCCGTGGGCTCAGGCGGCTGCCGGCTCGGGCTTCGCCTCCTGGCGGCGGGCGCGCGTCTGGGGGCCTCCCGTCGGAGAGCGCGGCGCGAGGGGAACGGGCGAGAGGCGCGCAGCGCCCCGAAGGCCGCGCGGTTTCGTTGCTGCGAGGCGGGAGCGGGTGGGGGTGCCATCGATTTGACGTTCGTCATTATCCGCGCATGTTGTCGGCGTCGTGCGCCGATGTCTCGCAAAATGCTCCAGGATGTTCCTCGATGGTCTTCGCCGAGGAGCAGATGCACCCGTCCGAACGATGCCACGTAAGGGTGTCGCACGCGTGCGCGCTGAGGTTTGGCAGCTCCTGGGGGGCAGCGCTCGATGATTGCCAGCTTGGAATCGACAGTGAAGCTGCTGCCAGAAGGAACGCCAATCAGGGAACGGAGCCCTTTTTTTCGGCACCTAGAGCACCTGGGTGCACGAGGAGGGCTAGACAAGCAACCACGTAACAACTTAAGAAACAGCGAGCCCATTCCCAACCCAAAGCGGTTCTGATTTCAGCACTTCGGATGTTTTCGCCCATCGTAAAGATTCCCTCAATTTCTGAGGGTCCATCTCTACGATTGACATTGCATTTCAGCTTGCCCGACCTGGTTAATGATCCCCAGAACATGTGTTAGCGCCGACGCGCGCCTGTCTATCCACCGCAGCCCTTTTATACGACGCAGCCGGTGTAACGGTGGCCGACACGGGGCGAGCGGGGTAATCACACAATGGGCTAACACACGTCCCGAAGATCATCGAAATTCCTGGGAGGTATTCGTCGTAACGATTATGGGCGATCAGGCCCGATGACGGGGGCATTGCGCCGGAGCGGGCTAGATTGTCCAAGATGAAGCCGAATTGACACAAGATCGGGGCCGGATCGGGCAGGAAGAAACCGGATCAAGCGGGATTGCCCCAGATTCAACTAATTCCCGACCAGAATATTCCAGCGCCGATTATGTATTTGTTTGAACAGAGCACCGCGGAGGGGCACGGGCTCCCAAGCGAGAGCGCCGATGGCCACCTCTACAGCGTGACTCTCCGCAGCAGGAAAGGACCCTACCTGATCCTGAGGTAACAGCTGCAAAGTGCCAAATGACGGTCGCGAGATCCTGATGTGTCGAAGACAAAATAAAAAATCCTGCAGGCAGCATCCCCCGCCGAACCGCGCGGCCACATAAAAAGGATAAGAGAAAAGTAAAGTGATGAGTTGCCCCATATACCCGGCGCGTGTCGCCATGCTAAATCTGCCTCAGCAGTCGATAAAACGCGTGCACTTTATCACTCGGTGCCGCAATACGAAGAAGGGGTTGGTGGCGAACGCGTGCTTTCCAAGGCTTCAATGGCGCAAACAGACCGCCGATATAAATCACTGCTCAACGTGGGCTGCGCGCGGCGAAGCTTCGCCGCGCACGCCCTCATCGCCGGTTTCACGATGCGCGATCCATGCCGACGTCAGTTTGCGTCCATCCTCGGAGCGGCCACAGAGGAAGAACGCCCGTAGATGGCGAGCGCGTCGGCGTCAACGGGCTGATCTGTTGCGCGGCTGACGCGGCGCCCGACGATGGCGGCGCGCAAGCATCGCTTGGCGCGCTGGTGTTTGAGCCTCTCCTTCTTCTCCTTGTTGTCGAATGCGTTCATCGCCGTGCTCCAATTCGCGTCGGTCTGGCGACCGTCCGTCGAGTTTGCTGCGAGGGCCGCCAGTTGGGGCGCGAACGTCAGGATGGGCGCAAGCGCGGCGATCAACCGCGCGCGATTGTCGGCGCTCTCGTCGTAGGGCCTTCATGATACCACGACGGCGGCGAAGCGGCATGCCACGCATATGGGCCGGAAGATGCAAAAGGCAGCCGAATCGGCGGCGACGGAAGCGACGGTGGCGAGCATGCACTGCCGAAGCACGACGACGCACTCGAACCACCAATGCCTGGGCCTGCGTGGCGGGTAAAACTTGCGCCGCGCCGCGCTGCCCAGGCTCTTCGCCACCTTCTCGCCCCAGTTATCCTCGCCAACGCCCCCTGCTGACGCGACGCCCCCCGCTGATGCGACTGCGCGCGGCAGGGCCAGGAAGCGCGACGGCGGTGTGCCGATGGAGTAAACCAGGATGGCGGAGGGGTAGCTGATTCTCTTGCAGGCGACGTCCGGCTTGGGAACTTTGTAGTCGAGGCGCAGGTGGCGTCCGCGATCATAATCCAGGGTGCAATCCAAGGAGGCCCCCGCAATCGGGAGACGCAGCAGCGCGCGCGCAATGTACGACACCCAGAAATACACAATGACCGTGTCGCGCGCACCCTGTTCAGGAACGGCAGGTGCCCCCCCCGCTGCTCGGGCCTCCTGCTGCGCGACGCGTTTGAAGAACCTCTGCGCGACGAAATAGAGCGCCAGAAATGATGAGACCCCGCCGCGCGCATCAGAACGCGGCCTCGGACGACGCGGCGCTGGCCGCCACGCGAGGGGGAGATTGCGCGCGAAGCTGAAGATTAATGCAACGTGTCGCGCGACACTGCGCAAAGCAATGCCCACCTTCCAGGTCTTAGGGCGCGCGAGTCGCAGCGCGGTGGCTCAGCCAGCGCAAGCCTGAAGGGGCGCGCGCGAGATGCGCGGGCTTCCGAGGCGCATGCCGGACGCGCGCCGCACCCACTTGTACATCGTCTCTTGGCCCCCACCCCTCTCTGGCAATGCATTCGGCCCCGGGCGCGTCTGCGCATCCTGCTTCTCGGCATCCCCCCATCTCCGACCCTGCAACCAGTTTCAAGCGCCGCCGCGAAGAAGAACGAGCCCCAGCTTGAAGGACGCCGTCGCCCCCTCGCGCGCGACGCAGGGGGGGCCGAGGCGCCCGTGGCCTTCGCTGCACACTGCGCGCGCCGCGCTCTCGCACCCCTCCACCCGCGCGTTGCCCGCGAGGCAGACGGGGGCCCGATCGTCGCCTGCGTCCTCGCCCTCATCAAGTGCCGCTTGGTCCAGCAGACATTCGACGGGCTCGGCGCTGTCCGCGGCTGGGGGTCTATAGCCGCGAAGCGTCGAGGCCGCCGCGCCCCCCGTGCACGCGCCGCCACTTCGGCGCGGCGCGCAGCTGGTTTAGGGAGCCCACAAAGGACGCACGCGCCCAGCTATGTACATGAACACGGCCCCTCGATCCGTGAGACCGGCCGCGTTATACGAACATTTGCGCAATGTGAACTCTCGAAACCAGCGTGGATTCATGTACATGTACGTCCTTTTTCCGCTCCTGATGGTTGCTCGTCTCGCCTGCCTCGCCTGCCCCTCGGCGCACCCGCAGACGGCGCCGCTCTCCTGGAGAACGAAGGGGGGGGTGCACTCGCGGGCCCCGTCGCGGGCGATCGCCTCGGGGGCAGCGCGCGCGCGTCGCTCTTCTTCGCTAGCCCGAGCGCCGCGGGGCGCCCACAGACGGCGCCGTCGGAGCTGCGTTTCTGCGCGGGCGGGGCGACGCAGCGGCGCTCTCCATTGCGCGAGGACGCCTGGAGGGCAGGCGTCGCAGACTGCCTGGGAACCCGGGCCCATCCGAACGACGTGGTCCGCCGGGCACTCGCCCGCGCGGTTCGCGCGCCCGCTCTGCTCATTCACTCCTGGGAACCCTTCGTGCGTGCCGCGGATAAAGGAAAAAACGAGCGCCTGCTCCCGCGCGCAAGCGTCGTCAAAGCAGGGTAAACGACCGAACTCTCTCTCTCTCTCTCTCTCTGTCGTGGTCGCTTATGGCGAGCGTCGACGGTTGCCGCTCAGCAGGAAAGCGTTGCATTTCCGCGCGCGTGCATGCCCAATTCTGCGCGCGGAACAGTCTGCGCCGCTGTACTCGACCAGGCAGCTGCGCGCCCCCACGAGCAGGGAACGAAGCCCCCTTTCACGAGCAACCGCGGACAACGTCGCACCCATCATCGAAGGACAACACCTCGCTCGTTGTCCAAGTCCACCGCCCAGGGTGCGGCACCAGATCCCGCGTCGACGCCGTCGAAGGGGCTCGCATCACCGAGGCGCTGTTCCAGGGCCCCGCTCGCCAGCCGCTCGAAAAGAAGCACCTCGCTGCACTGGCTGCCCGCGACGAGGTCGAGGTCCCCGTCGTTGACCCATTCCACCGCCTGGGGAGTTGCTTCATATCCCACGTCGATGCCGTGGAAGGGGCTTTCCTCCCCGAGGCGTTCCCCCAGGGCCCGGATCGCCTTCCGCTGGAAGAGCAGCACCTCGCCCATCGAGTTGCCCACGACGAGGTCGAGGTCCCCGTCGTTGTCCCAGTCCACCGCCTGGGGCGCGGCGTCAGATCCCACGTCGACGTCGTTGAAGGGCCTCTCCTCCCCGAGGCGCTGCTCCAGGGCCCCGCTCGCCAGCCGCTAGAAGAGCAGCACCTCGCCCTACCTTTCGCCCACGACGAGGTCGAGGTCCCCGTCGTCCCAGTCCACCGCCCGGGGCGAGGCGCGACTTCCCATAGAGATGCCGTAGAAGGAGCGTTCCTCCCCGAGGCGTTGCTCCTGGGGCTCTAGTTGCCCAGCGCATTTCCCAGGAGCTTGCGTGCAGAATCCAGCGACGGCCACGAGAAGGCAGAATAGGAGGACCACAGCAGCAGTGACCCTCTGTAGTGGCATGGCTGCGCAGGGCCCCTCCCCGACGCGAGTGGGCGCACCCGGCTGGGCGCGCAAGAGTGGCAGCTCAGTGCGAGCTGTCGCTGATCCAAACGGCGTGAGCCAATCTCCCAGGAGTTACATCCTACCTCAGAGCAGCGGGACCTCACCCGAAAAATGACGTTGATAGCTGGCTGGGCGCCTCACGCTCGCGGACCTGCACCGAAGAGAGATGTCCACTAGACTGCCCGCACCGGCAGTTGCGAACCTGGCGGTTGCGAACATGGTCGCGTGGTTTCGGGAGCGGCAAAGAGGGGGGTGTCCAAGAAGGGGGGGGTGCAAATCATGGCCGGCGGCATGTGCGCGGCCCAGCGGGGGGGGGGGCCAGGGACGTAATGAAACAAGAAGGGGCGCCATGAGATCTGGGGAAATATCATGGCCCCCGCCATGATATCCACCCCCCCCTAGTCATCACCCCCCTCTTTTCCGCCCCCGATGGTTATGTCCCTGCCCCCGGCTCACGCACGCCCACCGCCCAGGGAGCCGGTCCTCCAGGGCCCCGGGATCAGGCAGGCAGTTGTGCACATCCACCAACTGGGGCGCTCCAGGTGCTCGTTCTGGGGACCCTCCACGGGGCCACTGGCTCCACTCGTGCGTCAAACTGCGCCGAAAGTCCGTCGACTTGAATCGAACTTGAGTCGAGGTAGAGTCGAACAGACAAAAATGTCCCCCGAACGTGCATCTTGGGAACCGATATCCCAGGGCCCCCAAGTCAGTCAGCATCGAACTCGGAAGCCAGATCGCCTTGAATCGGGCCGCAGGCGGCACGGGATCGGGATCGAATCGGATTGGCCGCGCCTCGGTACACACCAACACATTGCAAGCATAGGGCCGCATCGAAACGTCAGGGTATCGGAGGCGAATCGGATCGGGTAGGCCGAATTCGATATCGAACAAAATCGATCGGATCGCAAGGGACCCTGAGACTCCATGGGGCGATGGATATTGACCATATTGGTATAGCTGGGCCTCAGGTGTCCAGAACACATCCATGTCCACCGCCTCACAAGGCCCAGGAAATCCATCCCTGGGCGGTGGATATGTATGAATCCCAACCTCGGACGACGGGAATCACCCCGAAAGCCGCGCATCGAGTTTCGACGAGGGGGTGGGGCCCAACGAGGGGGATGGGAGTGGGGGGTACAGGCCAGGGCAGGCTGTGACCCCCCTGGGAGGAGCTTTCCCCTTCGATTGTTTTCCTCCTCGACGCCTCGAACTTACTTGTACCGCGGCTTGCTCCAGGAGGGCCCACAAACAGCCCAAGGTCGCTCCAAGACAGCCCAGGATATCCTCAAGACGGTCTCAGGAACCACCAGACGCCCCAGCAGAGCCCCAAAAGGAGCCCCAAGAGTGCTCCAAGAGGCGAACAATCATAGATGTTAATACCGCTTGTCCATGTGTTTCGCGTCCTCGCCTTCTCGGGCTTCCGATCCTCCAAAACGGCCCATGTTGCCTCTAACATCGAACCAAAACGACCCACGAGGCTGCCGGAAGAACCCCAAACCGGCCCGAAACGGCCCAAGACAGCCCCAAGACGGCCCAAGAGGCCCCACTGACGGCCGGAGAGGGCCCCGAGAGGGTCCCAAGAGGCTCCCGAACTTAGAATCGCGAAGGGGGCCAGGACCGCAGACGCCCCCAAAATGGGGCAAGTAAACGCCGGGCAAAAAGACTTGTTTACTTTGCTGGTTCGTGCGGCCGTCGAACGACCCGCGCGCCCGAAAGGCCGCGCCATTTTGAACCGTGTCGCATTGCGTTTGCACGTTCGCCAACGCCGTGATGCCGCGCTGTCACATACCCTATGGGCACCCTTGTATTGCGGGTCTGTAACCATATGTTTTTGTTCACGCAACGTGTGAGGGGCGCGCCGACAAGATGACAACGATGATGACGGCGGTCCTGACGACGATGATGGCGATGAGGACGCGCGGGGGGCACAGGCCGGGATGGGAGGAGGGAAAGGGAGAGGAGGAGAGGAGAGGAGAGGAGAGGAGAGGAGAGGATGCGGGGCACTGTCTCCTCAAAACTATCGGGGATGGACAGACCCCCCTTTAGTAAAACGTGGTTTAGTGAAAACGACCTGAGGCCCAAACCTGGCGGGCGCAAGCCTGGAAAATAACGGCCACGGCGCCCTCTCGAGAACCGAAAACGGACAATTCACTAATCCACGTGTCACTGTTGGGGGTTCTGTCCACCCCCGAAACTAGGGCCCAACAACGCAGGGCGGTTGGGAAAAATCACGAGCCAAATGGACTTCGCCGACCCTTGAATGATTCGCGCTTTCCTGCGGGGGCTCCCGGTCTCCTCCCCTGCGTCTTGGAAGCGTTTCGGGCTGAATTGGCGACTCCCTGAGTCTTCTGAGGGGCCGCGCGGGCCCTTTTGAAGCAGTCTTGGGCCACGTTGGGGGTTGCGGTTGCTTCCGGGGCCGTCTTGGGAGCCGCGGACGGTTCCGAAGAAACCCTGGCGAGACACGAGGCCAGCCATTGACCCTCGGCGGGGGAAGGGGATCGGCGCCCGCGACAGGGCGCGGCGAGAGGGGGGCCCTCAGAAACCACACGGAGATCCAACCAGGCACAGTCATGAAGCACGCTGGCGGATAATAGCGAAATGGTTCGTCGCAGTGTTCGGGGACCGCTGATCTCGCAGGTAACGTCGTCCTGGCTTGGCCTCCACACCCCGCTCCTCACCTTCACTCCTCCCTCCCTCCTCTCTCCCTCCCTCCCACCCTCCCTATTCTCCCTCCCTCCTCCCCCCCTCATTCCCTCCTCCTTCTTCCCTCCCTCCCCCCTCCCTCCTTTTTTCCTCTTTCCTCGTCATCCTCCCTCCTCCCTCCCCTCCCTCCCTCCCTCTCCCTCCCTCTCCCCCCCTCTTGTCCCTCCATCCCCCCCTCCCTCCCCCCTCCCCCTTCCCCCCGTCCCCCCCCCCTTCCCCCCCCCCCCCCCCTCCCACCCAAATGCTGGCATCCCGCACGCGCCCCGCGTCGCCGGCTCGCGGGGAGGGCCTCGCCACCAGTCGCCAGGGCACCCCGCGGAGCCCCCCAGGCGGACATCCGAACCCTGGCTCGACATACCTACGTGGACCACAATGGGGGCCATGTACAACGGCCAACCTCTACAGGTCGACCACAAGGCGAGGGGGGGAGGCAAGCAAATCCCACCAGCCCTCTGGTCGCGCAGGTGGTGGTCTAGGGCGTTTCCTTTTCCAACCTCCTGCCTTTCACTGCTCGGGAGGTTTACCTCCCCCCCCCCTCCTTGCGTTTGGACGGGGGGGGACGGACCCATAGCAGCGTCCAAGATGGCCCAAGATGGCTCCAAGAGGGCCTCTGAGAGCGCAAGATGGCCTCCAAGATGGCCCAAGATAGCGGTAGACGGGTCAAGATAGCCTCCGACACGCGTCCAAGAGGCCTCAAGACGGCCCCAAGAAGGTTTCAAGTGCCCTCCGAGGCCTCCAAGGACCCCCCAAGAGGCCAAAATCCTTCAAAAACCGAAGGAAAATCAATGTTTGTTGCCTTCTCGCTGTTTCGCCTCCGAAGGGCTCTTGAGGCCTCAAGATGGCCCCAAGATGGCCCAAGGCAGCCCCAAGAGGGGGCCAAGAGAGCCCCAAGACGGCCCCAAGAGCGCCCACGAGCGGGCCAAGAGGGTCCCAAGACGGCAATTTTGAGCCTCCGAGGGGGGGACAAGAATGGAGGGCCCCCCCATCTTTAGCCATAAGGACCAAGAGGCCCCTCAGGCATCCCAAAAGAGCCCCAAGAAGGCCCCCAGACCCCCCCAAAGAGCCCCAAGAGGGCCCCAAGACGCCCCAAAAGAACCCCAAGAAGCTCCAAGAAGGCCCTAAGAGAACCTCAGGAGAGCCCCAAGAAAGAGCCCCAGGAGGCCCCAAGAGGGGCCCAAGAGAATCCCAAGAGAGCCCCAAGATGCCTCCAAGTTTCGGAACGCACGCGAGTTTAAGACACAAATCAGTGCAACAGCCATTACGAGTCATCGAAACACCCCTCACCCCTCATCGAAGCACCATCGTAGCTTGCACTGGTTCCCATCTTAAACTTCAATGCGGGAAGCTATGTGTGATCCTTGTTTTCTCGAAGACGGCTGCGCGACTGCATGCGTCCTGCCGCCCCTGATTCACCAACTCCCCTGCTGATCGTTTCTGGATGGGCTGGTGGGGATACGCGAAGCATCAAGAATTCTGTCGGTAGGGAGTACCTGTCGACTCCCGGCTGCTCCTATAGGTACAACCTGCACCTGTTTACCCCCCAGGTGCTTCTACAGGTACAACCTGCACTTGTTGACTCCCCTTTCTATGTAAAAACACGTATAAAACACAAAACGGGTCGGGGCCAAATATGTACAGCCTGTACCTGTTTACCCCCGCGGAGTACATCAAGGGCCACGTGCTTCTACAGGTACAACCTGTACCTGTTTACCCGAGGGCGAACGCATTTTATGGGTAGGGCATACCTGTGTACCCGCTTGCGGTACCCTGGCCCACCAACTAGCGCCGCAACACCGCCTGGGTACACAGTTAGGGCACGGTAGCGGGCAGAGTGGGAGAGGAGGAGAATGGGAGGGGCAGGCGAGCGAAGGAAAGATGTGGAGGAGGAGGACAAAAGGGATGAGTATCAGAAGCAGGCAATGTCAGGGTGAGGGGTGAGAGGGACTGCAGGAGAAGAGGCAGGACTATGACACTGGCCCTTGGGGCCGCTTCAAAGCGGGACGGGGCGGCAGAAGCGGAGGATAATGAGAAGCAAGAGGAGGAGGGGCACGAAGAAGAGAGGAACTGACGGGAAACTCTCATGGTCCTGTTTGCAGCTTCGAAGGAAAACGAAAGACGAGGGCGACAGGGAGAAGGACGCAGCAGAGGGGGCCGAGGAGGAGGAGGGGCACCAGGCGAACAACTCCTCCCCCCCCCTGCCAGGTGGATGCGCACGAGGGGGCAGGCAGGCAGGCAGAGTAAGAGATACAGGAGGGGGGCGAGGGGGTGGGCGTGGGAAAGGTAAGATGGGGCACGGGCCGCCAGAAGGACGAAGTCACGCATGGAAGGAGAGAAAGAAGTCGAGGAAAGGGGAGGGGGAAATGAGGAGGACGAGGAGGAGGGTCAGGACGGCAGCACCAGCAGGCGCAGAAGCAGCAAGCAGGAGGACAATAAGCTTGAATCACAAAAGGAGAGACGGAGCAAAGGGAACGGCACAGAGGACCGAGGAACGCCGCGGACGAGGCAAGAGACCAGCGTTGCGGGGCAGATCCGCGGACATCCGAAGACCAGCAAACGAACGAAGGGCGCCCCGCGGACAAATCGTGCCCCCCCTGGGTAATCCCACCAGCTCTCTGGGCGTGGGTGGTATACTTTTCTTTTCCTTTTCCAGACCCCTGTTTCCCCTTCGGGAGGGGGGGCTCCCCCTACCCCTTCCCAGGGATCTACACAGGAAGGTTAGAGCGCCCAACATGACCCAAGACGGAGTGCCTCTGGTACTCCAAGATGGCTTTCAAGCTGGCTCAAGATAGCTCAAAACAATTGAAGATGGCCTCCACCACGCCTCCCAGATAACCGCCACATGGTTCCAAATGCTCTCGGACCCCCCTAAGGGCCACCTCGAGAGGCCCAACCCCTTCCAAAACCTAAACCGCTTCCGACGGGCCTCCGAGGCGGTCCCAAGATGGCCCGCTATCGCATCGCATGCCGCCATTTCCAAATCCCCCACCATACCCGCTCTCTCCCCGTTTCACGAGAAGGTGCCCCTCAGAACGAAGGTCGTTTACGTAATGGCTCTGATTCTGACGGGGAACTCCCATGCTCGTTGGGTCGCGCGCCTGGCGCCGAGATCGGGCCCCGCTTGCAGGCGTTGCCGACGCGCGCTCGCCACCACTCCCCCCTTTCCCTCCGCCGCCTCATCCTTCCTCCTCCTCCCCCTTCCCCCTCTCCCACCTCCTCCTCGACCTCTTTCTTCTCCTCCTCCTCCTCTTCCCCCTCCCGTTGCCATTTGGTTCAATCCGTTGCGGCTCATGGCCGATGCCCAGATTCCCGGGGATACATTGCGAAACGCTATTGCATGACCAGGGCAATGTGAGGCCGCACCCCTTTCGGCACACCGCTCACGTGTTTCGTGGCCCTATAGGGAGCTCCGCTGAGGCCAGGGCCTTCGTGGGGTGCTGGAAGTTCCCGCGGGGCTACACCAACAAAATTGTATCGCGCGCTGCGATCTGCTCTTCAAAGCCGGAACCTTGTCTTTGCACCTTAAGATATGTCGCAAGGGCCGCGAAAGTAAATAAGTCGACCTGATCGGCTGAGTTCTCTGGGACTGTTCTGCGGTCGGCGCGCGAGGCTGCCCGCGGGGAGATTCCAATCCCGAACGGGGAGATACCCACCAACAGTTCGATCGAGGCTTCCGCCACAAGAGGCTCCTAGGAGACCCCAAGAGGCGCCCAAGAAGCCCCGAAGAGGCACCACGAAGGCCCAAGAAAGCCCCAAGAGTGCCCCGAAAGAACCCTAAGATGCTAAATTCAATGATTGTCCGTCAATTGAAAGCTGTTTTTCGTCGTCGCCGGCGTGGCCCCCCTTCAGGGTGGCGGCATTGGCCGTAAAAACCTTGCAGTATCTGACAACCAGCAGAACCAGAAGACGCATCACGCACCGCGGCCGCTCCAGAGCGTTACGACACGCCCTAGAAAGATGCATCTATGGTCCCAGGCCTGCCGAACAAAGCGGAAACTGGAGCATGCTAGAACATCCAGGGAGACGGACGTTCAATCAGCTCTGATCGACCAATCTAGGCAGCATATTCCTGGCCAGGGCTACTGCACGACCGACCGGAATTGTAAGCTTTCCCCGTCTATCCTCACTCCGCCCGCCTCGTTCCGATCCGCAGAATCTTAGCTGCGGGCACGCTTACCGAGCTCTCCAGTGGTGAACGAGCAACGATATCAAGGCCCCTCGCTGTAGCCTGCTTCTTGGCAACCGCACGTACGACCAAGGGCTTCCACGGCCGAGTGGACGGGACTGTCCTTCTTTTCCTTTTTGTCTTTTTTCTCCTTCTTGTCCTTGCCACCGAGCTTCATCATGCCGCGGCGGGCTTTCTTCTCCAAGGCGTTCTTGATCTGGGCCTGCGCCGGCGAAGACGCGCCAACCCCCCTCCGCCTCCTTTCCCCTGCCCCCTCACCTCCCCCTCTTCATGCACCCGTCACTGGGGTGTTGCCCAGGGTGTCCCTGGCCAACAATGTGTTCACAAGACTGCCATGGAGGACCCGAAGGGCTCTAGAGAACCTCTCACGAGGCCAAGAGGGCTCCGCAACGGAGCGGGAAGCTGGGAACAGCCTGTCGCAGGGACTCCTTTAGCGCTTCAGCGACCCACGGCTAACCTAGCTATCCGACGTCGTGATTTTTGTTCACGCCGTGGCTCCCCAGAGGTCTCGACCGTCTCGACCCCTTCTCCAGGACCGACTTTTCACCCTGAGTCGTGTGTTGGCGGCCACGAGGCTCGGCGACGGCCACCGGAGACCGAAAACATTGTCATCCAACCCCGGTCGAGATTGTTGTCACGACGGGGGACGTCAAAGAGCCTCCGTGGCGCACCGTGGCTCCCGTCTCATCCAACAAAGAAGCACCGCGTGCGCGCAGTGCAACCAAACGATTGGAACAACTATTCGGGAAGGGCGATATAATATACAATCATGTATCGTCTGTGTCGCTGGCTGCGGCCTGGCGGCCTCGCCGGCGACGACGACGAACCGGGAGTATGGTTTAACCATTCGCTTTCCAATATTAAGACGAAGCCAGGACGAGGCCAAATTCGGGTGAGAATCCATCGAGAACCTCTGAGATCTGGCGGCTCTGGATGATGTCTCGGGCGCCGCGGCCTTCTCAGAGCTTTCTGGATTCGGCGCGAATCAATGGGGCGGTAAATGAGCGGGGGCAGCAAGGGCTGCAAAAAAGAAGCCCGAAAGGGCCCCTAACGGAGCCCCCTGCGGGGCCCAAGAGGGAACCTGTAGGGGCCGAAAAGGGCACCTTTCCTCCCCCGCATTGATCCCCCCTTCATTAATTCGCGCCCAACTGGAACGCCCTGAGAGCGTTCCGGAACGCTCTGGAACGGACTAATCCTCGCCCTGGCCCCGTCCGACCGTCCGCTTCCCAAGGGGGTCGCTGCGACCTCCCCCCCTGGCACCTCTTGGTCGCATGGTCGCAGGCGGTGAGCACCGGCTGCTCCCACGTGCGCCCGCCTCTGATGGAACAGCAGGGCAGTGGGCATGGGCGCGGAAGGCACAGGCCCCCAAGGGCGATCCTGGCAGAAGTAGGCCTCGGCAGTGACCTGCAGCCAGAACTGACAGCAGGAATGCCGCGATACGGATGCAAGCCACTCGTGCGCCCGCGTTCAAGCTTTTTCGGCCGCGGAGGGCCGCCGAACGTAGTCAAGGGTGGACCACAGAGGCACAGATGCCCGCGTACCCGTAGGGAGGCGACCCATCCTTACTATTGGTTTCGACTGTACTGTCCACGTCGCATCTGTGATGATGTCATCAGATAAATTGGTAAGTCGAGAGGCAACCTCTGGGAGGTCTTCGTATGCACGACTACGGGCTATGAGTCCCGATGGGGCAAAGCAACCAAACCAGATCAGCAAAGATAAAACGCAAGATTAAGCTGGACTTGGCAAAATTGGGCGGGATCGAGCGGGACTATGCAGGATTAGGCAGGCTGTCGACCTCAGATGTGCCAATGCCGATGCTGCAATAAACCTCCCAGGAGCTGCATCCTGACTGCGCCGCCATGGCAATTGCTGTCCAAGTCGCTGCTGTGGCCATGCCATCAGATCACCACAGGAGCCACCAGGCAGCCGCGCGAAAAGCCATGAGGCAGCCAGGCGGCAGCTCAGCACGCGCTCAAGATGCTCAACGGTCTGTCGGCAGAAGCTGGGCCCAGCGTCCAGAATTTCCCGAATGAGACTTCGGGGTCCCGAACCAGTGCGGTGACAGCGCGCGCCGTGACATCAAAATCCCCAAAGACATCACCGCAAGATCCGTCGCCGCACGGGTCTGGGACCTTAGATGCCCCAATTGCCCGGGACATCCTCGGAGAACGACGCAAAAACCAAAACCGTGCGGTCACCCCGAATCCCAACTGACCCACCACACGGTATGGACACCGCACCGTTGTGGGGCCCCAGAGCAGAAGTCGACGGCCGGGTTCCGACTCCAGAGAGCGTGGCTACCTTGGCTACGACGTCACTGTCCTTTCGTGGATGCTGGCGCCAAGCTTCCGTCGGCGGATGCGCGTTCGTTTGACTTTGCCGGTACCCACGGGCCTCGTGACTGCTTCCGCGCCGAGGGCGAGGTGTTACCTTCTCAATTTCTCTGGCAAAAGAGCGAAAACTACATCCGCCACGGTGCCGGTGGCAATGAGTGGAGTCTCCTCAAGTACCTTCGAATTCCCAATTTCACATCAATACTATTGCGGCTCCCGGCCCAGGCAGCCGGGTTCCCCGTGATCTTGAGCGCTCTCGAGCGCGCTCCGCGTGACTTCTCCCGGCTCAATCATTGAATAACGTGCTGTGTTTTCGATTCCTTCGGCCCCGTATCGGAGAACGCGAAGTGACCCTGGGTGCCCTGTTGTGCCAGGATGGTCCAAGAGAACCTTAAGAGGCCCCTACACGGCTCCGAGAGTCGCCCAAGAGGCCCAAGAAGCCACACGAGAGGCCCCCGACATGCCTCCAAGAGGCTCCGAAAAAGCCTAAGAGGCTCCAAGGTGCCTCCAAGAGGCCTCAGGAGGTATTCTCAGAGACTCCCAAAGGCATCCATTAAAGCGGACTCTGGCCGGCAACCCAGGCACGAAGGCGGGATGAGTCAAAGGCAGCAAGATCCGCCGCCTACTTAGCCTGCGGAAGGGTGCTTGCCGTGCCGACTCAGATCACTCGTGTTGGTCCTTCCTGTCGGCCCAAGTCGCCGTTATCCACAACCACAACAGAAACAAACTTTCAACACGGCCCAAAACGCCTCCAAGACGCCCCAAGCGGCCTTCAAAAGGATCCCCAAGATCGCGCCAAGAGGCAATACTTATTGTTTACCCAAGTATATATGATATGGAAATCCCACCAGCCCTTTGGGCGTGAATGGTTTAGGGAGTCCGCTCTGTTCTCAACCCCCCTTCTTCCCCTTCGGGGAGGGGTTTACCCCTCCCCCTACCCCCTCCCCCTGGACCTGGAGGGGGCTTTCCGCGGGTGGTCAGAGGGTCCTTTTTCTATCCCTGGGAGGGCTAAAATTCGACACCCCTCACGAGGATCGTCGCCCCCAGGGGGGGGACACTGAAAAATGCTCGCCCCATCTGCGACCGATCGCCCCCAAGATGGCCTCATCAGGCCCCCAAGACGCTCCAAGAGGCGACCCAGAGAGCCTTCGGACGTTCCCAGGAGGCTCAAAAGAGAGCCCAAGAGGCCCCAAAACGGCCTCCAAGAGGCCTCCCTATTGCCTTGGATACGACTACTCCTCCTAATACTACTACTACTACTACTACTACTACTACTACTACTACTACTACTACTACTACTACTACTATTCCCACTACTACTACTCACACCAGGACGAGGGGCCCGAACGACTCACACCACGAAGAGCCCGAACGACTCACACCAGGAGGAGGGGCCCGAACAACTCACACCAAGACGAGGCGCCCGAACGACTCACACCACGAGGAGCCCGAACGACTCACACCAGGACGAGAGCCCCGAACGACTCACACCACGAGAAGCCCGAACGACTCACACTAGGAGGAGGGGCCCGAACGACTCACACCAGGACGAGGGGCCCGAACAACTCACACCACGAGAAGCCCGAACGACTCACACCAGGACGAAGAGCCCGAACGACTCACACCACGAAGAGCCCGAACGACTCACACCAGGAAGAAGGGCCCGAACGACTCACACCAGGACGAGAGGCCCGAACGACTCAAACCACGAGGAGCCCGAACGGCTCACACCAGGACGAGGGGCCCGAACGACTCACACCACGAGGAGCCCGAACGACTCACACCAGGAAGAGGGGCCCGAAGGACTCACACAAGGACGATGGGGCCGAACGACTCACACCACGAGGGGCCCCAACGACTCCCACCAGTCGTCGTCGTCGTCGTCGTCGTCGTCGTCGTCGCCGCCGCCGCCGCCTTCGTCGTCGTCGTCGTCGACGTCGTCGTCGTCGTCGTCGTCGCGGTTGCGGTCGTCGTCGTCGTCGCGGTTGATATCGTCGTCGTCGTCGGGTGCGTCGTCGTTGTTAGGATCATCGCTGTGGTCGTCGTCTCCGCTAAATCCCTCTTGCCTCCCACCGCTTTCTCTCCCTCCTCCTCCGCCTCGTCCTTCTCCCGCTCCCACCACAAGGAGGATGTACAAGGAGGCGGGAGGAAGGAGGAAAAGGGGAGATATGCGGGGGCAGGCGGAAACACGCCTGAAAAACACGACTGTCGGCATGCTTCGCAAGAGTTGCTGTTTTGAGATGGGCTGGTGGGGATACGCGAAGCGTGAAGAATTGCATTCGAGGATTCCCAACACCCTCATCCCACGAGGCCTTCAAGATTGCTCCAAGACGGCCCTTAAGGTCCAAGATGGCCTCCAAGATTTGAAGACGGCCTGTAAGTCAGCCAAGAAGGCCCTGCACGGCATCCAAGACGGTCGAACACTTTCCTCCAAGAAGGCCAAGATGGCCCGATAGGACCCGATGGCTCCAAGACAGATGGCGCGAAGCTGCGAATTATCAAGACACCCCCAAGAGGCCGCCAAGAGGCCCCACGAGGACCCCGAGGTGCACTCAACAGGCCACCTCCTCGTCCGCCTGCTACTGCTGCTCCTCCTCCTCCTCCTCCTCCTCCTGTCTCTCCTGCTCCTTGCCCGCATCCTCTCCCAAGTGTTCCCCAAAGCGTGTCCACAGCCAAATCATGTGGCCAATATGTCGCTCAATCTTTGCCCACATGGGCGCTTCTAGAAATACAGGGAGCGGCGGTGACTTGCCGCTGGCGTCGTCGGTGCAGATCTCCGAGATCCGACGGGCTTTCCTGAGTCCACGCCGGACACCCTCTCGCAACCCCTTCCGCGCGCGGAGCGCTCCGAGAGCGACGCTGGCGGCGCCGCCAAGAGGGCCCAAGAATTCCGCGCGGACGCCAACTAGTTCGCGAGCAATGGAGTGGGGCTTTCCAATCGGGGAGACGTAAGACCCGGGTACGGGGGACTCGGAAATCCCCGACGAGGTCGTCAAAAAATGACGAGGCCGAGCCTGCATTTTGACAAGGCCTCCCGCTGCAGACATCCCCCGAAACTCCTCCTCGTCAAAATCCGAGTCGCGGTCGTCAAAAAACGATGGCGAACCCGAGTCCCGGCAAACCCGGGTCTTACGCTCCCCCGATCCAAGGGACCACGGGCCCACATCCCGAGTGGTCCTTCTGATAGCCCTGAGGGTCCAAGAAGGGCCCCGGGAGCCCGAGGGAGGCATCCAAGACCTCCAGGACTCCGTTCCGATGCAGAGCGTTGCGCGCCAAGACATCCACCTACATGATTGTTTCACTCCGCGCCCCCCTGAGATCCTGGCGTCGCATTCTTGCTCGCAACGGTCGATTTTACTATCCGATCCACGGATCTGGTGAGGGGAGCTGTTAAACACGTTGCCGTGTTTCTTGAAGCATACCTCGGAGCAGAGAGAGAGAGCTGAGACAATGGAAGCTCAGAGTCGGTCCCTGGGCCCCCCTGGGTTCCGAGCGCACCAGATGTCCGAGCTGCGTCCAGACGTGGCGACCCGGGGGCCGCCCGAGGCCAACGGCCACTGCGTCCGCTCGCCCCACTCCGAGATGCACCCCCGCCTCGGCTTTGCCTCGCCGGCGCGCGGCCAAGCGGGAGCAGAGCCTCGCCGCCGACCGCGGCCGACGACGACCGACGACGGACGACGACGACGACGACGACGACGACAGCCGGGGTTGCGATGCTGAGCGTCGCATGCCGCGTGCCTGTGATCATCGTCGAGCAGGGACCGACCATCCCGGCATTCCTATAGCCCTGCCACGAAGTGTTCTTAGAACCCCCAAATGCTCTAAGAACAAAAAGATGTTCTTAGAACGTACACCCGATGTGTGAAAACGAGACGGGCCCAGCCAGAAATGTTCGAAGAACATGTCGCGGAAACCACAAAAGGTTCTTAGAGCATTGTTTGGTAGGGCTACAGGCGAGCCAGGACGCCTCGCCACTGCTTGAGTGATCATCGGCCAACGTGTCGAGCGTCCTTCGTACTCGGAGGGCGGCACGCTCCGACGCTGGCCGCCGCCCCGCGGTGCCGCGGAGCGCGCGCGCCCAGGCCCCGCCGGCGGCCTGGACGCTGAAGTAGCCCTTGTCCCTGGTGCGCGCGAGGGGGAGGGGGAGGAGGGGAAAGGGGGAGGGGGGAGGAGGAGGAGGAGGATGGGGGGGGGAGGAGGATGGGGGGGGGAGGAGGAGGAGGAGGAGGAGGAGGAGGAGGAGGAGGAGGAGGAGGAGGAGGAGGAGGAGGAGGGGGAGGAGGAGGAGGACCTCCCCATCCTCCCTCCTCCCCCGTCCTACCCAATGGCAGCGGTGGTGCACAGTTGGCACATGTCCAAGCGATGCCGAGGAAAGGGGCACGCGCCGTTTTTGGCGTTTTCGGATGCCTGCGGCCATCCACGGGCCTAGAGGCCGCGTCGAAGCGACTCGGGAGGAAGCGCTGACCCCGGGGGAAAGCCCTGGGTACTGGAACCCGTGTCTAGAGGCCTTCTATAAGACAAAGCCAAGACGAAGATAACATGGGGCGAGGATAAATCGAGAATCTCTGAATGCCGGCGGCTCTGGAGGATGTCTCGGACGTCGCGGCCTTCTCAGAGCGTTCTGGGACGCTCTGCGAGCGTTCTGGAACGCTCTGGAACGGAATTATCATCGTCCTAGCCTCGCCTGACCAGAGGCCTCCCACACAAGGCCAGAGCAAATCGGGCCAGAGGATTGCACCGATTCGCCGATGCATCGTCAATGTATCGGCGAAGTCGGGGTGGAGACAAGCGGGCCCCGGATCACGCCGCATCGATGGTGCATCGGCGATGCGATTGATCCTCCGACCCCGTCGGCCCTGGTCCAAATGGGCTTCGTGAGTCTGACATCTGCCGTGGGCGTGTTTTTGTTAACCATATGTTCTTGACGTGTTGGAAATGATGTGTTTAGCGCTTTCAGGTCCAAACCAAAAATAAGCACGCTAAAACACCTATTCGTTCTTTTCTCCTGGCTCTTTCAAATCACTTGATTGCGCTGTTTAAAATTGCCGTCTATGACGTCCTCAGATCCTTCTCCTTGAGTCTCGCCATCTCTGTTTCACTCGCAGTATTAGAATGTCTCCACTTGTTCTTCTCTGGCCGTCGACGCTGGCTGGTCGCGGTGCCTCCGAACTTGTGTCGCGCCAGTGTTTGACCGTTGTTAAGGCATGTTTTGTTGTGGTTGCTGGTGCCGGTGCTGGTGCTATTGTTGTTGTTGCTGCTGTTGTTGTTGTTGCAATTGTGGCGGATTTAACTTTGCGCGCGGAGCGGGAGGAGCTGGCGGCAGCCAAGAGCGAAGACGGCAGGGAAGACAAGGAGCACCCTTCGACGAGCAATGAACAACAGCTAGGGAAAAAAATAGACTCCACAGCGACGGGCCTAACAACGCTAAGCAAGGTAACGATGATGCAAAGTAGCGTGCGTGTAGCGTATTCAGCCTGTCAAGAGGCCAACTTACAAAACTGCTAAAAAACGCCAAGGGTATTTCTAAGATGAATCAAGCAAATGGGCGGCCTGGAACTTCCCTGGGGGACGCGCGAGATGCCTACGGAACAAATAGACGATACCAGCCAGCACATATCCTCCAAATCCGACAGCGCCCGCTGTTGGGCAGGCGACCTCTTGGCCGCAACCCCGCTTGAGCAAAATACCGCGTACGTGTACACATATTGTTGGCCTCTGTCTCCGCCCAGCACCGGCAGCGAGCCCTGCTCAGGATAGGCAAGATCTGATCTGCTGTTGGTCTTCGTGCCCTATCTACGTCCCCATTCATTTCGAGCGTGCCGACTCTTTCATCCGTGGCGTCTTCTTGGAGGCCTGCAAATTTGACCAGCACCAACACAAAGGGGGTGCCTCCAACAAGCGGAGACTGGTGCTGGTCACCGAGGAAGCCCGAATATTACCACCACTGTCACTGAGGTCGGAATCATGTTCCCTCGGTGGAGGCAACTGCCAATCCCTGAGATCCGCACGAAGAAAATTTGAAAAACATGGCTGGAGCCCTGGACCCCATCTCTCAGCAACATTTTTCGAGCCGGATCGATCCGTGAGGGCCCCTGGGACCGAAACAAGAAAACTTCAACCGACGTGAAAAAATATGGCACCAATGGGAGAACCAAAAGATACCGACACCCACTCCCCATAAGCCTTCTGAA
This sequence comes from Prorocentrum cordatum, assembly GCA_963575745.1. Taxonomy (NCBI): domain Eukaryota; class Dinophyceae; order Prorocentrales; family Prorocentraceae; genus Prorocentrum; species Prorocentrum cordatum. Next base: position 417,958 of record CAUYUJ010005335.1, read on the forward strand.
GTGTTTTTCTGACCAGAATGTCGAAGCGAATCCAGCCGGAGAAACAAGGGCACCCCAAGAGGTCCAGAAAGGCGAAAGGAAGGTCCAGAATTGGTGGTACCTTCCAGGATCTCAGGGATCAGAGGCCTCCCTGATGGGGTCGGAGCTGATGGGGTCGGAGGATAGCGCCGCATCGCCGATGCAACACCAGTAAATCTGCGATACGTGGACGACGTTGGCAATGCATCGGCGACGTCGGCGTGGAGAACATCGGGTTTCACATCGAATCGCATGGCCGATGGATGCATCGGCGATGCGGCGCAACCCTTCGACCCTTCTTGCCAACGAAGACACACGACTCTCACTGAAAACATCAAATTCACCGAGGGCACAAAAACAGTGCCTTCAGACGAACAATCCGCCACAGTGCCTCTGGGCACGGAGTGGGCCCCAAGACCCCCCAGAGGCCCGAAAGAGGCCCCTAAGAGACCCCCAAACGGCCACCAAGAAGCCTCCGAACTGCCTCCGAAAGACCCCCGAGAGGCCTCCCGCGAGATCCCAACGAGCATCAAACAAGCTTCATACCCACAGCCCAAGCACCGTGGCGGCATGGGCCGAAAGCCATGATATTCAACTTGTCTTCCGACACGTTTCGCCTGCTCCGATCGCATCTGGACGGCCCTGGGGGATATTGGTGCTGGTGCCAAGCTCCAGGCCTACGACGACTTTGCGGGGCAACAAGAGTGGACTGGCACAGGGGGACACATCTACCTAGAAGCGGCGCTGCATCGCCGATAGACCAGCGACACAGTCAACCAGTATAGTAAGGATTCGCGGCAAAGATGCAAGGGCCCTGGGCGCCCATGCCGAGGCTCGTCGAGCGGGGCTGGCCATCGAAAGTGGTTGAGGATGGACCGACGGTGACCGAAGAGGCAAGGATGCAAGGGTACCCTTTGGAAGTCGATCATCTTTCCCATGTGGGTTGACTGTCGGCGCCTGATACGCAGATCCCCACGCTCCTGGGCGGGGTCGGGCTATCGGGCCCCTATCGGCGATGAATGGGCGGTGGTGGGTCGATGCATTACCCCCCAATTCGGCCGCAAGCGGCGGGCCTCCTCAGAGGGCTGGGAAGTTCCCCGACCTTTTGACAAGTCTTCTAAGCCTTCCCCGAAGGCATAACAAACCTCTCGGAAGGCCCGAGGCCTTCTGAGAAGCCTCGCCGCCTTCTGAGATGGCCTTCTCCTTCTCCCTCCCCCCCTCGCTCGCCGACGACCTACGCCCTGTGCCAATGCCCCCCTTCTCGTTGCCTCTGATCTGGGCCTCCGCCGACCCTTCTTGCTCCACCGCCGCGGGCGGCGCACCGGCCCGTGCGCGCGCCGGGGGGGGACATGCTGCGGGAGGCCGCGGGGCGGGCGGGCAACGCGTGCCCCCCAAGGCGGGAGCAGGGAGCCGCGCTCGCCTCCCCGCGGCCGAGGCCGGTCGGGGATCTGCTGGCCCGGGTCAATCAAAGGGCCCCGGCCAGTCAGGCTATGCAGGATCCTGCAGGATCCTGCACCCAAGCCCAGGTCAATGCACACCTGGCTCCGCAAAATCCTGCAAGATCCGGCGCTCTGACTGACCCTCGTTTGTATTCACCCCCATCTCTAGAGCCGCGAGGGCCGTGCCAGGCCAGGGTGCCATCGTCGTGAGGAAGCACAACTCCTGACAGTAACCAGCCTCGAGCTGATCCCCATCCCTAAGATCGGCAACCCCGAGGCGGTGACAATCTCAGGGACGTGCCCTCTGAAAATGAGGGGACCCTTGAGATCGGCACCTAGGTAAGGATGCCAAACATAGGGATAGGGATATGTTTCAAGCTGGTAGGGGAGGTCTCCGCAAGAACGATGAAGGGCAATAGGCCCGATGAAGGGGCCATTAAGTCGGATTAAGCTCAGACTACGCCCAATCTGAAGGGGGATTGAGCGGAACTGGGAAGCGGAATTAAGCGGGATCAGGACAGCGCCTATGCTGAATGTAACCTCCCAGGAGTTGCACCCTGGCTCATCGAGTCGGACGAACATCCACGGAGAAACTCCACAGAACACCACCGAGAACCCATCTGTGGGGGTCCGAGCCCCTGGGCAGCACACGACGGCGCTCAGGCCGTGCCACCGCCCGGGGGCGGGTCCCTCACCGATGGGCTCTCGGTGGCGGTGGCCGATGCTCCTCCTCTGAGAAGGGGGGGGGGAATAGCAGAGGGGAATCCGCGACTCAGCTCACGCAGTGGACTTCCCCCGGCGCCTCCCAGCGTCGGAGGCGGTCATGTAGATCGAGGAAGGCGCCCGGCGGCGGGGCGGAAACCCGCTGCACGCAGCAGCTTTCGCAACGCCCCCCTCTCCGCCGCCCCCCCATCCGTCCAGGCGTACCTCAGCGCCAGCAAGCGGCCACGAGCCGGTGATCGGGCCTCGGGATAGTCACAGATGGCTCGCGACTAAACAACAGTTACGGGGACGGGATCGAGAGCTCCGGGGGCCACGTCGCGGAATACCTCTACGTATGGGGCTTGGGTTGGACGCGCGAATCTGGAGAGTTCCTTCCCCAGACGTGCATCGCCGATGCATCGGCGATGCGGCGCGATCCTCCGACCCCATCTGCTCGGGCCCCATCCGGGAGGCCTAGACTTAGGTCGGGCATGTCCTCCTACAGACGGATTTAGGACGAGAAAAAAAAAATAGTCAAAACATGCTCAAACACATGCAGAAATAATACAAAAATCGTCCCCAGACTGTTGTTTTACATTTTTGTTTGAACATTCCTCCTGTAGGACCCCACCTGGGAGGCCTAGACTCTGGGCCTCGTGCGGGGCGCCCCCCCTGGGGGCGCAGCTGCGAGGCGGGGACGTGTCCCTCACCACTGCCTGGGGGGCCGCGCCTCGGGGGGCCTCGGCGAGCCGCGGCTGCGGAGACACATCTCGCCCCGCACCGCATGCCGAGGAGCAGGAGAAAGGGCGAGCCCCTGGGCGGTGGCTTCTCGGCGGCAAGCGCGACCACGACCACGACCACGACCACGACCACGACGACGACGACGACGACGACGGCGACAACGACGACGACGGCGACCACGACGACGACGACGACGACGACGACGCCGACGACGACGACATCGATGGCGGCGGCGGCGGCGGAAGCGAGCAGGAGATGGCCTTCTCAAAGGCGGCGGGGCTTCTCGGAAGGCCTGCGGCATTCGGAGAAGTGTTCTGCGTCCTCGCGGGACGGCTCAGAAAAAATTCCCGGAAGACCGGGTGACTTCCGAGCCTTCTGAGAAGACCCGCTCCTTCTCACCTCCCCCCAGGCTCGCCGCCGAGTTAAGGACACATCCCCGCCTCGGAGCAGGCCCTCCCTGGAAGCCCTAAGGGGAGACCTCGGGCCACACTCTCCTCGCCTGGGGCCGGCTTTCCAGTCTCAGCAGTCTGCCCTGACAGCCCCGCGTCATGAAAAACCACGGTGGGGCAGGTGTTTTGCCAACTTTCGGCCCCTGGGGCCCCTGCCGGGCTCTGTGACTGTCAAACACGCCTCAGGACGAAAAGCCGTTCCCAGGGAAGGGGTCCAGGCCTCTAAGGAGTCACGTTGCGCAAAAAAGGGAACCGAGGACCAACGACGACGACCGACTGACCGACTGACCGACTGACCGACGACCGGACAGAACGACCGACCGATACGACGACGACCGACGACGACCGATCGACCGACCGACCGCGAGACGACGACCGATGACGACGACAGCACGACGTCGGATGTTTGGATCTGTGGACGGCCCCGGGGCCAGACCAAAAGCGGCCGGTAGGCCGAGGACGCCCGGAGACCAGCCGCCGCGCCTCGCCTGCGCTGCCTGGACCAGCAGGCCTGCAGGGCGCCCGTACCTGATGGTCTTGAGGGGGCCTGGGGAGGCAGGAACACATCGGCACGAACTCCAGGACATTTCCATATTTCTCCATGTCTTCCAGAGGCTCCCCTTCCCCACCTTGCCCCAAGTGCACACACACCTTCACAAACATGCTGAATGTGCCCGTGCAGATGGTTCACTCCTGGGGGGTCTGGCGGACGTGGCGCGAGCCCTCTGGGTCACGCGCGGGCCGCCGCCAGGCCCTCATCGAAGCGGAGCGTGAAGAGCGCGTCGACGGCCTGGCGGAGGGGGGGGCGGGCTTGGCAGGGCGGGGAGACCAGGCAGCGGCGCCGGGATGCGATCCCGGAGCTGCAGGCGGCGGAGCCATCGTGCTACCAGAAGGAGCACCTCCTTCTCTGGTCCACTGCAAAAGAGACAGGGGCATGTCTGGCCACGGCGAGCCTCGGCCACGAATCTCAGAAGCCCTTTAGGGCGTGAGTGGTTCAGGGCGTTTCTTCTTCCAACCCACTTCTTGCCCTTCGGGGAGGGGTTTACGCCTCCCCCTGTCCCCTAACCCCCTCCCCCTGGACCTAGACGGGGCTACGGCAGGTTCGTGTCGTGCCGACTGCGGCGTTGGTTCCTGACACCACCAGGAACGTTCAACGTAGAAAGATTGGCCGTTTCCAAAATGTCAGATCGCTCAGCAGCGACCGATTCTGGGTCGCCATCGGGCGGCATTTAACGTTGAACGCCGGCGGCGGGGTCGCCGATGGTCGACACAGCGCGAACCTACCGTAGCATAGGGAGCACCAACTTGGTGTTTCTTCGTTGGTCGAACGCATAAGCAAAAATGGCTTCTCTGGCCACGGTAAGCCTCGGCCACGAATAGGTTCCCCAGCCCAGACCTAGGGGACGGCCCGAAAGCCCGAGCTCTTCCCGAGCCCAGAGTGGTTCTTACTTCAGCGTCGAGCTGTACGCCAAGTTCGTGTCGTGACGACGTCGGTTTTGGCCTCCGACGCAGTGCGCATCGCTTAGCCGTGAAACGATCGGCGCCTTCCGATCGCCGACAGCGCAGAGAAGGTTCGATATCGGCCGATGTGGGGCCACAGGCGACGCTCAAGCTTGAGAGCCCGCGCTGGGGCCACCGACGCGTCAACGCGGCGCAGACCTACCGGACGTCTTCGTTTGTAAAGTTACGGCGCTGCCAGAACCAACCAAATAAGGAACCGAAGGAGCTTTTCAGGCCACGGCGGGCCTCGTCCACGAACGCGTCCCCCCACCTAGACCTCAGGAAGGGCCCGAAAACCAGTCGAGCTCCTCCTGAGCCCAAAGCGGTCCTTCTTTCAGCGCCTTGACTGTACCGTACGTTTTCTTTTGTACTGTTCTTCCGCATGGGCTGGCGGGGTGGTGGGGGTGCGCTCGCATGTGCGCATTGCCGGCTCATCCCCCGGTGGCAGATCCATGCGCCGAGGGAGAGCTGGGGGCGCGCCTGGAGCACAGTCAAGTCGCATAACAAGGAGCGATAAGATACAAGGGCCTCGGAAGACCATGCTGAAGTTATTCGATCGGGACTGGGATGGGCCGAAGGGGCAAGGATGCAAGGGTAACCTTGCAACGATGCTGATCTTTACTATGCGACCTGACTGTACTGCAGGATGACGATTCAGAGAAAACGCAGGTGGAGCGGTTCTAAAACAAGTTTTCTGCCGCTGGAAGGTCGGTGGAGAGGGAAGCCACAGAATCTCGACGACGACGACGACGACGACGACGACAAAGCCCGCGAGCACGCCCAGAACCCAGTGTACTACTCATCGCCCGTGGAGCTGCTGTGTAACCGCCACCCCCAGGACCCATCGTCATCTCCTGCACTGCGTATGCGAGGCCCGCTGGATCACTTGCCGACCCAGCCCCTGCACTCGTGGGCGATGGTCGGAGGGAAGGGAAGAGGACGACGACGGCGCCCCGGCCGCGCGGCCAACAGAGGAAGAGCGTTGAAAGTCGGCACCCGCGCCTGCCAGAGCCGCCCGAGCACCTGAGGGGCGCACGGCTTGCGGCTCACACTCCTTGGGCCATGGAGGCCACGGGGCGATGCGCCTTCCCATTTTGGAGCCTCCCCGTTTCGTCTTGCTGGCCCTTGCGAGTCCACGCTAATCGACGTGTGTAGACGCCAAACCGGAGCGCTCCCATCGATTGCCAGATGCTGCCGCGCGCGAATGCACTCTGAAGACGGAGCGTCAAGGACATGCACTGCCCCCGTGAGTTGCTATCGAAGATGCGGGCTAAGAGGTCGAGCCTGGGAAGCTCCAGAGCCGAGGCGCCGAATCGGGAATCGGACATCGAACATCGGAGGGCGCGTCGGATCGGACCGTGACCGCACGGAGTCAACATCAAGTCGCATCTGGCGCGCAAGGGTGCACAACGGCGGCATGCAGGCATCTCTGGAACGTCGGTACCGGTTCGGATCTAGCCTCCCAGTAGCGATGTCGAACGAGCTCTGCCGAGGGAGGCAAGGGCTGGTGCTCGCGGCGGGAGACCGAGCGGATGCGCGGGCCACGCTCTGGGAGCGCGACCATGCCTGGCATCGGGCGCCTGCGCCATCCGCGCCCAAGGTTAGATGCTCGTCCTGGAGACCTTCCTGGAGCCACACACTCCACTCATGCACCGATGCCGCGTCGAGTGTGTGTCGACTTGAACCGAACTGGAATCGATTCATAATCGAGGTGAAATCGAACAGATCCAGTAAGTGGGCTCCAGGGAGGTCCCACAAGCGAACACCTAACAGCGATAAGTCTTCACAAGCCCCCCAATAGGGGGTAAGTAATTATTTGTTCGGCGGCCTACTTGAAGCACTGGGGTCCCATCAATAGGGGGTAACTATTTAATCCGCAGCAACGCCGCGCAACAACGACGACGGCTAATACTACGATTGCGGCTGCGACTAAGAGAACTACTGCTACATATGCCTCATGATCGCTCTCACGGAACATCTGGCAGGAGGATGAGGAGCGGGGGGAGGACGAGGAGGACGAGGAGGAGAAGGAGGAGGAGGAGGAGGAGGAGGAGGGGGGGGAGAGGGGGGGAGCAGAAGGAAGAGGTTTTAGAACCAGTCCTAAACACCGCCTAGTGAAACAGGGTTGATAAAAGTTATAGACCTCCTGAGGTTACCCAGGAGGTAGTGCGCGATGCCTCGGGTGTTGCAAGAGGCGCTGGCCCAGAGTGTCCCCAAACTGTTGCCAAGGAGGAATGAGTGGCCTGTGCAGAACCCCGAGATCCAGAGGCCCAGAGGGGTTAAAATGGTATCAATCTAGAAACACCTTGGGTCAGCACCTGCGGAGAATAAAGACAAGATGCATAACCATACACTTTCGAGGGTCCTCGTGGATTTATTGGATAGGCGCTGGGCTCCACTGGCCATGAACTTCGATGTGTATATATATATATATATATATATATACCGAATTTGCCAGATCTCCTGTTCCTCCGCGCGAGCTCCAGCAACGACGGCTCCGCGCGGGCTCCACCAACGAGGGCCGCTAGATACTCTGGCAGGCGCGGGTGCCAGCGCCTGCTGCTGGGCCGATTTCGTCAGGAAAGGAAGAGGTCATGATAATGATACATTCCAAGTTTTCCAAGATTTCCTGGATTTTCCAGATGCCCTACTGTTTTAGTCACACGGGCTGCAGGAAGGCGGGCAGCTCGACATTCTGGAAATCCTGGAACGTATCCTGAGCCAATCGTATCATGGCATCGTTCTGGTCTTGAGGAGCGCGAATTCACCAACCTTTGAGGAGACCAAGGAGGTACCGATACCACCACTGCCCGGACCTCTCCCTGGGTGCGTTGTGACAAGGATCTCGGGGCGAATCCAGCGGTGGCGACGAGGGCCTCTCAGGAGGCCGAACAAGGGGACAAATGGGCGAAGGGTAGGGGTATGGGTAGCTTTCCCTCATCTGAGCCCTGGGCCCAGGACTGGAGCGGCCCCGCTCACATGGATGGCCAGGGCACCCCTCCTGTGGGCAAAGGCGGCACCCCGTACATCGACGATCCTCAGAACGTATGTTAGCGCCAACGCGTGTTTGTCCACCGAAGCCCTTCAATACAAAGTAGGCGGCGCAACGACGGCCGACACAGGTTGCGCGCTATCGGCGGAACCGAACGGGGTAAACACACGTTTGGGCGAACACATGTCCTGAGGATCATCGAATGTATCCCGAGGCCCCTGACGGGCGGACTGGTGCGGCAGCCGCGGCCGGTAGACGGCACTGCCCAATACTGCAAGATGAAGATTGAGTCAATAATGTGGGGAACGATACAGAAAATAATGTCCGAATATTGAGCTTCCGTTCCGGTTCGCTTCGGTTCCGTTTGGCCCGTCGACCGTCCAGGCGCGCGCCCGAGGGCTGGGGGGGAACGATTAAACAAATAATTTCCCGGCCTGGGGTCGGTGTTTGAATCATCATGCGGGGCACCGCCGCGTGAACACGACCCCCGCTAATTTCGCAATCATCACCCTGCAATTATGATAGGGTTGGTTCGTGTCGTGTCGATGCGGCTGCGACACCAGAGCGGGCGTTCAAGGTTGAACGCTGCTGGTGCCCCAGAATCCGCCAATCGACCCACGGGGGTTTCGTCCTTGCGCACGCAGCCGCCTGTGGCGAGCGCGTGCGAGTGGCCGGGTCGTTTGGGCGCCGTGCGGGCCTCGCGATCTAGGGCGTCAAGGTTGGCGGCTTCCTCAGGAAGCATCTTCGTGTACTTCCTAGGGTGGTTAACGACTCTCTGCCAGCACGCGCTCCGCCTGCTGTCGCGAAGGCAGCTCAGGAGGGCAAGGCGCGTGCCGAAGGTGGTTTCGCAAGCGGGGCACACCCCGCTCGCGGTGGCGTAGTCTGTAAGAACGGTTTTTTGAAGGCAGATCTGCCTTCAAAAAACTGGTCTACTCTGTAAGAACGGTTTTTTGAAGGCAGATCTGCCTTCAAAGAGGAAAGACTGGTCTGCTCTGTAAGAACGGTTTTTTGAAGGCAGATCTGCCTTCAAAAAACCATTTTTTGAAGGCAGATCTGCCTCCAAAAAACCGTTCTTTTTGAAGGCAGATCTGCCTTCAAAAAACCGTTCTTACAGCGCTGCGGGCAGCGCCCCCCGTGCTTAATTCCCCTGCGCTGCGTGCACTGCTTTGATCTCTGATGCTTCAAAGGCAACCCCGCACTCAGCGCAAGCAAGAGGCCGACGACCGGCCCCATCGCCTGAGCCGGCACGCACGTCGCACACGGAGTCGACAGAGTGCAACAGCGCCACCGACTGCTTCCAGCGAAGTGCATCTTGCCTGACAGAACTCGGGTCGGGCGAAAGGGGGGGATAGCAAAGGGGGGGTTTGAGAATCAGCTCACGTAGCTGATTTTCCCGGCGCCTCCCCGCGCTGGAAGCGGCTATGTATCGAGGAACGGGCCCCTCGGTGAGGCTGAAACCAGCTGCATGCAGCAAATTTCGTAACCCCTCCTTTCCCAATCCCCCCCTTTCGCCCGGCCCGAAGAACTTGTCCAGACTTCGGGGCCGTCGTCAGGCTCTGGCAAGCCGGAGCACCTAGCCGCGAGCCGGCGCATGCGGTGAAGGTCACTGACAAGCAAATCCAACCAGCGCGATCGTAGACCACGAGGGCGTTGCCTCAAGAGGGCCACGTGTGCGGAGGGCCTCGATCGAAGCAGGCGGCCGAGGTGCGTAAGCCTGGCCCGGGCTAGGAGACAGTCAATCGAAAGAGTACGGGTCCGAGAACGAAAATCAAAATCGCTTCGGGACCCCGAGCCGGCCCTGACCGCGTCATGTATGCGACGGTGGCCTCGGAGGTACACATCGTTCAAATCGTCAAGAAAAGCCGCGCGGGGACAACCGCGTGCAAATTGTACACCAGGCGGGGCGCGACCAGGGTCTGAAACATCCAGCTCCTCGGGTCGAGGGATAGCTGGGAGGAGCCAAGCACCTTCATGGCGAGCGGGGCAAAAGCAGCCAATGCACGCTTGCGCCGGCCATGGGCGAGAGGGATTGAGGACCCCGACGCCGAGGCACCCCCTCCCAAATGCTTGTAAGTGGGGGCCATATGCAACAAGGCAGAAGAGCTAGGCACACGGATGATGATGGGCCCGCCAGGTGCGGATCGCCGGGCGCGCGTCCGCGCCGCTGCCCCCTTGCCCCTGTGCTTCAAGGAAGCGCCATCGATTGCCCTGGGGGTCGGAACCATTAAAATTATCCTGGCGAAGGACCCAATTATATGCAATTGTGAGTACCGCAATTGTGAATATCCTCTTCGGTGGCGCTCCCTGTGGGGCCACGAAACGTGTGAGGGGTGGGCCGAAATGGGTGCGGAACGCATGCGGGCACGCCCACTGGGACCTTCGGTGGAGCTCCCTATGGGGCCACAAAACGTGTGAGGGGTGTGCCGAAATGGGTGTGCGGGACGCATGCGGGCACACCCACTGGGACCTTCGGTGGAGCTCCCTATGGGGCTACGAAACGTGTGAGGGGTGTGCCGAAATGGGTGTGCGGGACGCATGCGGGCACACCCACTGGGACCTTCGGTGGAGCTCCCTACGGGGCCACGACACGTGTGAGGGGTGTGCCGAAATGGGTGTGCGGGACGCATGCGGGCACACCCACTGGGACCTTCGGTGGAGCTCCCTATGGGGCCACGAAGCGTGTGAGAGGTGGGCCGAAATGGGTGTGCGGGACTCATGCGCGCACACCCATTGGGGCCTTCGGTGGAGCTCCCTATGGGACCACGAAGCGTGTGAGGGGTCGCGAAACGCATGAGGGGTGTGCCGAAATGGGTGTGCGGGACGCATGCGGGCACACCCACTGGGACCTTCGGTGGGGCCTCTATGGGGCCACGAAGCGTGTGAGGGGTGTGCCGAAATCAGTGTGCGGGACGCATGCGGGCGGCAGCACTGGGGCCTTCGGTGGAGCTCCCTATGGGGCCACAAAACGTTTGAGGGGTTTGCCGAAATGGATGTGCGGGACGCATGCGGGCACACCCACCGGGACCTTCGGTGGAGCTCCCTATGGGGCCACGAAACGCGTGAGGGGTGTGCCGAAATCAGTGTGCGGGACGCATGCGGGCGGCAGCACTGGGGCCTTCGGTGCAGTTCCGTGTGGGGCCACGAAACGCGTGAGGGGTATGCCGAATTGGGCGTGCGGGACGCATGCGGGCGGCAGCACTGGAACCTTCGGTGGTGCTCCATATGGGGTCACGAAACGCGTGTGGGGTGTGCCGAAATGAGTGTGCGGGACGCATGCGGGCGGCAGCACTGAGGCTTTCGGTGGAGCTCCCTATGGGGCCACGAGACGCGTGAGCGGTATGCCGAATTGAGTGTGCGTGACGCGTGCGGGCGGCAGCAGTGGGGCCTTCGGTGGAGCTCCCTATGGAGCCACGAAACGTGGAAGGTTGTGCCGAAATCAGTGTGCGTGACGCATGCGGGCGGCAGCACGGGGGCCTTCGGTGGAGCTCCCTATGGGGCCACGAAACTTGTGAGGGGTGCGCCGAATTGGATGTGCGGGACGCATGCGGGCGGCAGCACTGAAGCCTTCGGTGGAGCTCCCTATGGGGCCACGAAACGCGTAAGGGGTGTGCCGAAATGAGTGTGCGTGACACATGCGGGCGGCAGCACTGGGGCCTTCGGTGGAGTTCCCTATGGGGCCACGAAGCGCGTGAGGGGTGTGCCGAATTGAGTGTGCGGGACGCATGCGGGCGGCAGCACTGGGGCCTTCGGTGGAGCTCCATATGGGGCCACGAAACGCGTGAGGGGTGTGCCGACTTGGGTGTCGATGATGGTGATGGGATGACGCTGACGCGGATGGGATGATAACGGCCATGATGATGCTGATGATGATGGCGATGACGATGACGATGATGATGACGATGATGATCATGAAGATGGGAGGAGGGAGGGGCAGCGGGAAGGAACGCGGGGCGACGTCTCTTCAAAACGAGGACCCAACACCACAGGATGGTTGGGAAAAACACACGGTGTCATCCACGAAGGCCGCGTCTAACGCGCGCTGCTGGCAGCCATCTGCCGAGGGGGGGTGGGGGGGCCAGGGGCACAAGGCGCAAGCTGGTCGCTGGATGGCCAGGGCGACCCTGGCCTCCACCAGAAGGTCACATCTCATATAAAGTGCACTGCTAAAAGCAATATTGAACAGGCACGCGCCATATTCACATCCTTGCCCCCCCCCGACTCGGGTTGCTATGGCCTCGTCTACGTCGCCGCGGCGGCCCCATGACTGCGCGCGCATCGTCTCGAGCAGCCTGATCACATTCAGCGGGGCGCCCCGCTGCTCGCACAGGCAGCCGTGGGCCGACGCGAAAAGGGGCAATCCAAGCGGCTTGGTCGTCGTCGAGGCCGAGGCTGCGCAAATAGTCCTGCGCGTCCTGCGCATTAGCCTCCAGCCCCATGGCGATGTGGCTCTCGAGGACGATGCCTCGTGAGTCATCGCACTCAGCCCGGTCCCCCTTGCTCTTGAAGACGTTTTGCATCCGGCCTCCCGTCCATTGGGCGGGGCACTTCTCCTCGGTAGTAACCTCGTTATACCGGGCGGTGGCGATCGGGGCCGAGACCGCGGCCGTCGCTTGGAGGAACTCGGCCGGGATGCCATCCCTGCGGACGCCCTTGTTGCGGCTCAGGCGCATCCATGCCTGCGCGGTGTCCGTCGCATATCTTCTGTAGCTGCTGTCCAACGGCGGCTCCAACGGCAGGGCGCCGAGGTCTGCCATGCTCACGCTGGTGCCGCGGAACGCGTCCTTGAAGTGCTCGTGCCATCTTGCCTGGCGCTTTGATTCGCCAGCCGTGAATTGGCCGTCTTTCTTGCGCACGGGGCGCGCCGCGCGCGGTGCGCTCGCCCCCCCCGAAGAGCGCGCGACGCTATGCATCCCCTTCCAATCGCGTCGATCCGCAGCACGCCGCGCTTCCGCGGCTCGCCATTCTAGAAAAAGTTGACGATCGTGCGCTATGAAGACTTTGATGAGCCTCCCGACGAGCACGGTCAGGCGCTGCGTCTCGGCCCACATTCAGCCCAGGCGACCGCCCTACGGCGGAGCTCACATTCGCGCGCCAAAGCGCCCCACCCCATGCTAGGCACGGCGGCTCCTGGGGCGAAGTCACGAAAGATGACGATCGTGCGCTATGAAGACTTTGATCAGCCCCCCGACGAGCACGGTCAGGCGCTGCGTCGCGGCCCACAAAGCAGCCCAGGCGACCGTCTTACGGCGGAGCTCACATGCGCGCGCCAAAGCGCCCCACCCCATGCTAGGCACGGCGGCGCCCGGGGCGAAGTCACGAGGGCAGATGGCCTTCCAGGCCGCCCACGCCCGCGCCGTGCGAAGCCCATTGCGGTGGCCAACGGCGGCCACCCCAAGCCGACGGATCAGGGTCTGCACCTTGATGACTGCCCACGTGGTCGGCTTGATCCGCCGCTTCCGGGGGCAGTCCCCAGGGGGGGCCAGTCCTTTGCGCGCTGCGCTCTGGGCGGCCTCCGCGAAGCGCGCCACTTTCTCGTCGATGGCGCCACTGTCTGGCACCTTGTAGCGGCGGAGGTGCTGGCACACCTGCCCCGCGTTCTCCGGGTCGCCCAGCTTCCATTTGTTGCGCGAAGGCAACCTGGCGGCCAGGCTGGACAGCGGTTGTCTAAGACGCCAGCGAGAGATAGATCTACCACCTCTGGCACAGCAACTCGGAGGACGTCGTCGTCGTTACCGAGCGTCGCGCGCGCACAGTCGACGCGCGCCGTGGGGCCGCGGCGAAACCTCCACGTGCACCCCGCAGGGTAGAACGTGTTCAGGGCTCTCATCTGCGTGGCCTCCGGCAGCGTAATGAGGGCAGCACCATTAGGATTGGTGCGAGCCCCGTCGCACGGACCCACGCGCGGCGGAGCCACTCCTACACCGGCGCTTCCGTCAAGCAAGAGGTAGTGCCGCGCAGCCGGGTACTTCTCGCTGCGGCCCAGCTGCGCCTGCAGAGTGGCACCCCAGAAATCTGCTCTTTCGGTGGCCGGGCGGCGTCCGTGAGGCGCGTGCCCGACCGCGAAGACGCGTCGCCCGAGCTCCCCCCTGTCGGCCACTGCCCACACAATGCGCGGCTGCGCCGAGACGTGGGCCTGCAGTTGAACCCGGCAGCGCGTCGCAGCCAGAGCTCGCGCCCGAACTCCCCATGGCCATCAGCAGCGCCGATCTATCTCTCATAATGCAGCCCAGGGCGAATCTCGCCCCTGCGGGGCCGCCCCTCCTGGGCGCCGGCAACGTCAATCGAAGCTGCGGCGAACTCCCCTTCCAGCGCGGCGACCTTGGAAAGCAGTTACGCCCCCGCGACCCGCGCGCGAGCAGCGTCGGCCTCATGCGGGCGAAGGGGCTGCACATTTGGGATCCACCGTGGGTCTGTTACTAGGGGGTGGGGGGGTCACGGGGCGAATGAGAAAACACATTTGCAGCTTATCTGTGCGTCTAGGGTCTGGAAACAGGGCGCGGCGCCAACGCGACGCCAACGGACGTCGTTGACTTGGGCCTTTGACTTGGACGCGCGCCGCCGTGCCAACGCCGTCGTTGCCTTCGCACTTTTCCAGTTTGCCCTCCTCGTCCGCTTTTCCCCCATCACTTTTCCGCTCACTCACCCCCCCAGCCCCGGCCCGACCCGGGCGCCGCCGCGAGCGCCCACCGAGGGCGAGGACACGGCGCCGACTGCCGCCGCGCGCAATCGCCGCCACGTACGGCGCGCCACCCTATTGCCGCCAGGCGCGCAATAGAAACCACGCGCCACCACGCGCGCGCGCCCCCTCCTTCACCCCCCCCCACCTTCCCCCGCCCCCATTCCCTCCTCCTCGATGTGCCCCCCCCCCCTATTTCTCCCCTTTTTGTTCTCTTCCCGATCGCCCCCCTTGCCCCCGTCCGACCCGGGCGCCGCCGCGCGCGTTCTCGCGGGGCGCCCTCGCGCGCGGCGACGTCGCGGCTGGGCGCCCGCGCCCCCCCCCGTAGCCGACTGACCCCTAGAGCGCTCGCTCGTCCAACCCCGCTCTTTGCTGCTGGGAAGGCGCGACCCCCCCCTCCGCCGCCCCACGGGTCGGGGGGGGGCGCCGGGCGTCTAAGACGGCCGAAGATCGCCTCAAGAGACCCTAGATGATGTCTCCAGATTAGCTCCAAGGCGGATCGGAATTGACCCGGATGCCGGCACGCGCGCCCGCGGATGATGGGCGCGCGCGCCGCCGAGTGCAAGAACGCACAACTGCCGCCGACCATTCGGCGCGCATGCCCACTGTCACCGCGCGCGCTGCACTACCTGGATGCGCTGAGTCGGAGCAGCAGAAAACCAATCGCAGGATGACGACATTGAGCGACATGCCATCCTTCAGTTGTGTCACGACAGCAAGTAATAATCTTGATGGACGCGTCTTCGCCCGCGCCCGCTCTGTCGCAGACAGAAGAGGGGGGGGGGGGGGGGGCGAAGAGGCAGGGCGGCGCGCGGCGAGAACGACGGCGACGACGACGACTCGGAAAAGGGGCGAGAACGAGAACAATTCAAACATATGTACAATTGCGCACCTTGCATTTGAAACATCTTCGCGGCCTCGCGGATCCATCTCAGGGCCCTATCGGGGCCTTTTGGGGAGATCATTTCCGGAATTCCCGAAATCATCCTGGAGCCTTCGCGGGAATTGCTGGGCCCTCTGGAATGACGCTTGGGCCGTCTTGAACGCCCGGCGCCTCCCGCAGCTTCCCTGCCCCTTCGCCCTTCCCCCCCCCTGCCCCCCCCCCCGCCCATATGCTGGCGCCCGAACTCCGCCCCGCCTGCCCCCTGGCACCGCGCCCTCCGGGAAACCCTCGCAGGAGCAACGAAGTGCGTATTCCGCCGCGTTCGAACGGCCCCCCCTGGGCCAGCCGAGAGGATTCCGAAAGTTCCCCGCGCGTGACCGCGACGGGAAGGGACGACGATGGATTTGCACAGATCACAAGAAAAATCGCGCACACAGATCACAAGAAAGTCTGTGCATTCGGCCTGGGGCCGCGCGCTTTTGCACAGGGCGAAGGAGGAACTGCGCGCACATATCACAAGAAAACCTGCGCATTTCGAAAACTCAAACGCGCGCCGCCCCCACTGGCCGGGGGGATTCTGCAAGTTCCCCGCGCGCGACCGCGACGGGAGAGGGCGACGGTGGATTTGCGCAGATCACGGGATGAAATGCGCACGCGGACCACGAGACAACCTGCGCATTCGGACCAGGGCCGCGCGCTTTTATATATCAAGAGAAGAACTGCGCGCGCAGTCACCACGAGAAGATCTGTGGATTCGGTAACGCCGCTCCAACGCCATCTCGAAGGGCGGCCCCCAGTCTTCCCCTTCGGGGATGGATCCACGCCCCCCCTGGCCCCCCCTGGGGAGGGTTGTGGGCGGGATGTCCGCGATAGGTGAGACGTCCAAGATGGCTCAATATTTTTCTAAGCAGCCCCGAAGAACCCAATGGTGTCTCCAATGTGGCTCGAGCGATCCGCGCGCGCATCCGCGCGGCTTCCAATTTCCCACTCTCACCTTATTAGGTGTCCGACTTTTCCTCATCTTTCTCCTACCGCCTTCTCACTTTTCTCTTCGCCCTCCCCATTACTCTCTCCTCGCCCTCCGTTTCCTGCCCCCTTCCGCCTCGGATCAAAATAGATAGCGGCCGACCTGCGCCGAGCGGGCCCCGAGAGGACGCCCGAGAGGGTTGCCAAATGACCCCAAGATGGCCCGAATAATCCTCCAACGCCTGTGTGATAAAAGGTTCGAGAATGCTTCCCCCCTTCTTCCTCCTGCGCGCCCGCTTCGCCCCCTCTGCCCCCCCGGCGCCAATTCTTTTCCCATCGTTCCCCCCCCCAAAGATGGCCCCAGGGAGTCTTTGCGAGGCTCCTTCGACAACTTGCCTGGGCATCAGTTATGACCGAAATTGGCGCGCAGCTGGATGAGTTCCCAATGGCGGATGGAATTCGGTGTCCAGCGCATCGCTGAGGGCGGAGGTTCTACTGCGTGCATCTACGCTTCTCGGGCCACAGGAACACGCCTAGTGACGTGTTTTTGGATGGGCCGGCGGGGGCGCGCGAAGCGTCGAACATTGGTTCCCAAATCACCCCGTGGACAACATAGACCAGCTTCGCGACGACGCAGCCAAACGCACGGTACACTTACTCGGATGGCGGCAAAGGCCGCAATTTGCTGCCAACGCCTGGATCAAAGCCCAAACGCTTATGTTGGCCACCCCCCTCGACTTGACTATTGCATTGTTTTGAGCGTCGCGCGGGCGTCAACAAGCTGACGCGAAAGCGCGGCGCGCGATATTCATGCAACTTTAGTCTGGAAAGGGGGGGGGGAAGGAAGACAAGCAAACGCGGGGAGAAGAGAATGGCCGCGATGGCTATGGTTTTATTGTTGGGGGGGGGCGCCCTCCCGCCCGCCCCGCATATGCCCCAAACACCTTTCAGGGAGAGGGAGAGGGAGATAGAGAGAGAAAGAGAGAGAGAGAGAGAGAGAGAGAGAAAAAAAAAAAGAGACAGATAATAAAAAGAAAGAAGGAAATAAAGAGAGATAGAGAGAGAGAGAGAAAGAACAACAAACAGAGAGAGAGAGAGAGAGAGAGAGATAGAGAGAGAGAGAGAGAAAGAAAGAGAGAGAGAGAGAGAGAGAGAGAGAGAGAGAGAGAGCGAAAGAGAGAGCGAGAAGGGGAGACGGGGTCGCGAAGAGGGGGACGACGCGCAGCGAAAGTTCATCGGTCGTGATATGTAGCATAGGTTTACGTTTGGGGCACGCGCGCATTCTTTGACACATTGCAAATCCGACCCATACTCAATTCACGGATTCCTCAAAACTGTGTAAACCCTTTTCCCTCCGCGGCCCGTCCTATAAAACTGCCCCACAACGAAAGGGCAGCGGTGTCCAACCGCACGTTCGCCGTGGCGACGCTGATGCACATGTCTGCGCCCTCCACGCCCTCAGCTACTACGTCGACAGCTCGCTGCGAAGAACAGGAAAACGTAGGAGCCGGAGGCTCCCCATCAGCGGCTTGCCACACGCTGGCTCTGCAAGGGGGCTCCGGTGAAGCAGCCCCCGCTGGCGATTGCAGCACAGCGGTCGAATGCGGTGCTGGCGCGCTCGCACCCGCGCGAGAAGTACAAGGCGAGGTGAATACATCACATCAGAATTGCAACCAACAGGTTGGCGTGGGCGAGCCCCTGGCAGAAGGTCGCCTCATCCCCAGATTGTGAGAAAACGTCCCCATGTGCTGGTGTACTGTCGATGCCGGAGTCTGGTGCCGCTGTGGAGGCTCCGGATTCGTCTCCCCGGGCACCGTTCCCACGCCCTGTAGGGCTTATACCTCCGACGTTGCTGCCCGAGCTGACGCTGAACCAGCGCCAGACTTCGGCGTCATCTTCGCGACTGTCTTGATCACCTTGAATTGGTCGGCGATCAGGCGCTTCACGGGCTGCCCCCCGCTGTGGCGCACGAGGGCGTTGCCAGCGGTGGGGGGGAGCGGCTGCGTGCCGCCGCGTGGTCGGCCCCCCCTTGGCAGCATTTGCTTGGGAGATATGCTGCTTGCGGGCCTCCGCACGCGCATTGGCAAAACCCGTGGTCAGCTGCTGGCACTGCGCCGTGGCACACTCGACCGGGGCTGGGTCCACGTACGGGTCGGCTTTCAATCCATCGACCATGCTGCACAAGAGCCGTTGCACCTGGGCGAGCGGTTCCTCCGGGGGCCCCGCGGGGGCCTGCGCTGGCGCCTGCGCCGACTGAGCCTCGAGCTCGGTGACCTCCTTCTCGCGCTGCTGGACCTCGGTGTCGGCAACCACCTTGAGGGCCATAGCGGCCTCGACGGTGGCCTGGGCGTCGGCCTGACGCCCACGGGCGCGCTCGAGCGCAGCCCTGGCGCGATCGAGGCGAGTTCCTGCATGCCGCCCTGCAGAAAGCTGTTGCTTCTTCTCGGCGATGCGCGAAATGACATATCCTCGATGGCGTCCTCCCCCTCCGGAACCTCGGAGAGCGACACCCCCAGCTTCTTGATATGCGACTGCAGCTCCTTGACGTCGACTGGCGCGGCAGGCGTCGTGGTCGCCGGAGCCTGCCTTGCAATTTCCTGCTGCGCCTCCGCGAGATTCGTCGTGATGGCGTTGAGCTGGTCGCGGGTGGACTGACTCGCGGCAAGGGCAGTCAGTCGACGCAGCCGGCTCGCCCGACACTCCAGGCTGGCGGCTTCCATGCTGCTGCGCGTCCGGGGCGCGAGGGGCCTGCTCCGCGTCGCCCCACGTGCGCTCCACCCCACAAGCCGGGCATGACTTCTTGGAGGTGTTCGTCGCCCTGCAGAGCTTGCAGGCCCAAGCCTGCTGCGACCAGCCAAAGCCCCAGACCCAGCCAGAAGACCACTGTTGGCGCCCGGCGGGCGGCCACTGTTGCCCAGTCTGCCGCCTCTGCGCCGCGTCTCTGTTGACGGGGTGGGCGGCAGCGCGCTCTGGAGCATTCCGTGGCGGCACGGGTGCTGAGCGTGCGAAGGCACGAAACCACGCGCTGGTGCGGCTGGACTGGGGCGTCGACTTACAATCAACTTAAGCCTTGGCTTGAGCCAACATGGCTACGAGAGCCCCATGCAAGCTTGAATCCGCCGACCCTTTGCGGGTCTCTAAGCGCGTGAGATTGCCCCCCCCCATCGCCCCCCCCTTCCTTCCTTCCTTCCTTCCGAGTCGTGCACCAGGCGGCGCGTGGACAGACAGAGCGTGGAAAATGCAATAGACAAAACACTTGAAGAATCACAGTGAGAGAATGCGATGGCGCAGCGTGCGCTTCCAGCCCGATACGGACCGCGCTGCGTCTACCGTCGCGTGAACACTGCCGACAATTCCTAAGGGTTGCTTCAACACGATGGGAGCGAACTCTCTGCTCGGCGCGCCTCTGCGCCTCACTCCGGCAGCGGTCGCCGGCGTGAAAGAGTTTGGCGCGAACGGGGTGCGGCGAAGCAAGCTGTTCTCACTTGAGCGCAGCACGTCGCCGAACAGAAGCATCTGCCGGCATAGTAGCAGGGTGCT
The DNA here is from genome assembly GCA_963575745.1 of Prorocentrum cordatum. Classification (NCBI taxonomy): domain Eukaryota; class Dinophyceae; order Prorocentrales; family Prorocentraceae; genus Prorocentrum; species Prorocentrum cordatum. The sequence goes on from CAUYUJ010005335.1 coordinate 437,864, forward strand.
GGCACCCGTGTGCTGCGCATGCCTCAGCACTTCTGCGTTTGGTACTCTGGACAACCATGACGGCTTGATGCCAGTGATCTTTCTGAGGCACCTGTTCTGGAAGCCGTCCAGACGCCGTGCTTGGGCTTTGTTCACGCGTGCCCCAGCGAGCCCGTAAAGCAATTCGATTCCACCACTGAAGAGAAAATGCGTAACTTGCGTCTCCAAGTCAGAGAGAAATGGGACCACAGTTTACTGAACGACGAAAACACCCTTTGTGCTTCGCCGATCTTGCGCCCCAGTTCAGGCCCTGCGTCTGCGTCGGCTGACAGATGCGCACCTAAGTACTGAAGCTGCTTGACTTGCTTGAGCGCCGTGCCATCGGGTGCACAAGCTTCTCCTGTCGCCCCCGCGGCAAGGACCTGGAACTTGTCCCAGTGCAGCTCCATGCCGTACCTGCGACCCGCGTCAGAAATTGCTTTCAAATACTCATTCAAGGGTGCGTCGTTTGTCCCAATAAGCAAGGTGTCGTCCGCGTTGACGCACTCGCACAAGTCCCCCTTCGCGTAAGCATCCTTCGCTCCACCTTCCAAGAGGCCGACAGCGTCGTGAAGTAGCACTGTCATTACGAGGATAAACAGAAGTGGGCTGAGCGTGCACCCTTGAGAGATGCCGGACAGCTGCGGCCTCGGAGCAGAATCGCCACCGCATTCGCTGACGACAAACAGCCTCTCAGTCATCATCACGCGCGTCATTGCCAGAAACTCTTCTGGGACCCCTAGCCTCCTGAGCGCGTCCAGCAAGCTGTCAATGTGGATGCTGTCGAACGCTTTCTTCCAGTCCAGGGCGACGAGAGTAACAGAGCCATTTTTCTTCGCCCTCGCCAATTCTATGTTGCGCCTCGCTGCGTAAATGGCGTGTTCCGTACTGCACCCAGCCCAGAAGCCAAATTGGGTTCGCCACAACCTGTCGTCGATGCCAGCGCCCAGCAGCCTTGCCTTCAACATCGCGGAGAACACTTTCATTGCGACGCACTGCAAAGATAAAGGGCGATAGTTGTCGCAATTGGCAGGTTCCCCCTTAATTCTTGCATAGCAGGCATACCTTTTGAAGCGCACCATGAATGTGGGAGTTCCTTGCTGTTCCACGCTTCGTTGCATATGTCTAACAGCGACTGCAATTGCCCAGGCTCGTCGGCCAGCGCCTTGTACACCTCTGTTGGGATATCTTCAGGTTTGCAAGCTTTCCCAGAACGCATGCGTTGCAAAGCTTTCCGGAGCTCCGCATCTGTGAACATGCCCGAATTGATATCCAAGCGAGGGTGTATAACGTCCTCCGTATTCGGCGTAAGAGTGACGCGTCGCACATGCCACTGGATCGCGCTGAGATGTTCTGTGAACGTCTCTGCGCGCTCGTCTGTCGCGACGGGGACACCCGCGCTGTTATTCAACCGGCCTTGAGGTATCGCTTTCGGCTTCGTGATGTTTTCGATGCAACTCCAGTCGCCAGAAGCAGTAGGATCTTCCAACCATCTGGCGCGATCTTGCTTTGCAGATCGTTTGACAGACTTCCTCAAAATGAATTCTGCTTCCCAATCTCCGTCGACGCGCGCCTGCCGCCGGTCATCCAACAGAGACAGCGTGCGCTGGGAGATCCACGGCTTGTTCGGCGTGCGCACCATGTCTGGTACGACGGCCTCCACAGCAGCCCAAACAGAGCTCGAAGTAGCTTGCCAGCGCTGGGACAGAGAGCCACAGCGAGACAACGGCGTAGTCAATCGTGAAACCTCCTGCGACAAAGACTTCCGTCCAGCAGGTGACCGGAGCTCCCTCCAATCTTCACGCTTGCGCCTCTGCTTCGTCTCCTGTCCGGGCTCTGTCTCGCCGGTCATGAACTTTGCCAACGCTGGGTAATGATGAGTTGCGAGGGTGCTCGTCGTGTCACTCCGTATGTCCATTTGGTTTCTCTCCAGAGGCGCTGGGGCCAGCAGCGCGTCGAGGGCGTTGTAACCGTTAGCCGTGATGGGGCCACCAGGCCGGACACAAGGCTCGTGGCATGTTGCCTTAAACTCTGGTGGGAGATTGAAAGCGGTGTTCGCGACGATGAAATCAAAATCCGCACATAGCTCCATGAACAAATCACGGTTTGGGACCTCTGCTTTCTTCACCGCCCCCCCGCCGAACGAATGCTCGCCCATAATGCCCTCCCCCCCAGCACGTCTTCCACCAAGTCTGGCGTTCCAGTCGCCGAACACCAGCCGATGGCCATGACCAGGGGGCGCCGCCAAATGACGGTGTAGGCCGTCGTAAAAGCTCAGCTTCTCATCGGTCGGCCTGTCGTTGTGCGGGGCGTACGCAGTGCATAGCGCGAGCCGCCCAGCGCCGGTGCGGATCTTGACGGAGGCAACGCGGCTGTCCAGCTGCCAGTAACCGCGCACTCGCGGACGAAAACTTGGAGCGAAAACAAAACCTACACCAGCCCATTCGGGATGCGCCCCTGCCGTGCCTGACAATTCCACCGAGTAGCCATCTTCGGTGTCATAATGATCGGAATTCGGCTCGCGCGTCTCCTGTAGGCGCATGATATCGACGGACTGCGAACTCATGTAATTGCAAATCTCAACTAATTTCAACTCGGTCATACCCTCAACGTTCCAAGAACCAACGCGTACAAAACTGTCACGGCCCACGTTGAATATGTCCGCGTCCTCGCAGCTCTCCGCCGCGAGGGGAGAAACTGAAACCTTCTGTCTGTCCGCGCACCGCCGTGGCCCCTACATGGAGCCACCCCCCTTCCCCTTGCCCTTACTCTCGCTGAATGCTTTCGCCCTCTCGACCTTCGCCTGGGCCGCCGCGGTGATCTCGGAGAGCTCGCCTGACGACTGCAATGCATCCCACTTCCCCCATTCCCGGTCGACCCACTTCAGCTCGAGACGGAAATCCTTCACCGCCGTCTTGGCCACCGCCGCCCCTGCAACCGTCAATGAGAAATCGCCCGTGTTGACCTTGACGCACGCCTTGTTAAACCCCCGCTTCGCCAGCATCCGGCGCATGCCGAAGAGGACCCCGTGCTGCGTGCGGATGTCGATGGGGAAGTCCGGCTTGGCCCAGACGGTGCTTCCTAAACTCCCGGGCTGCCTCTTCGCGAAAGTGTCGGCCGTATCGAGGAACACCTGGCGCTCTGAGTCGGGCCCGAATTTGATGAAAAACACGCCGTTGAACTCACTCTTGCAGAAAATGTTGCTGGGCGCGGGAGCCGGGACATTGAAATCAGTACATAAGGTAATAGCCCACTGAGCTGCCTCATCAAAGGTCGTCGCGTCGGGCACGTTCCCAATGACAGCAACGGCAGATGATGGATTGGACGTTGAAGCTACGTTTCTCGGAGTCGTGCACTGCGACAAAGTCTCCACGATCATCTTCGCCACGTCATCTTTGGTGATGGACGTCTCCTGGAGCTTGTTGACCTTGTCTTCCACGCTGCTGACGGTCGAGCTCGTCTCCAGTGCGGCCTGCTTCGCGGACGTGGCCATCTCCTTCGCCTGCTTCGCCTCATTCAGGGCCTCCCTGCTCTCGCGAGCCATGCCCCGCACCTCCTTCCTGAGGTCTTTCATGTCCTTCATCATTGCCTGCATCATGTGCATCATGGTCGCCTCCACCTCGCCTGAGGCAGCCGCCGGACGATCGTCATCGTCCAAGCCGTCCATTTGCTGCAGGGGGGATTCGGTGCGGGTCTGCTTCCGCTCACCACCGAGAAGAGCGCCAATGTCGTAGCGCTTCATATCACCAGTCAAGAGAACACCGGAAGGGAAATCGAGACACAGAGTAATGGGTCGAGGGTCGAGGGTCGCTGAGTACGTGCTGCGCGGCGCCCGCGCGGCAGCATGCCCTTAGGGCTCAGCGCTCAGAGATGCGAGCTGGTCAGCCCAACGCGTGGCGGGGCGGCCCCTGCTCCGGAAACCACTCGGCTGCCAATTGAGCGCCTTCTTCGCCCAACGGTCGTGACTCATCGCCTCCACGTGCATGCCCCACCGACGCTGGCGGGTTTGCAGCTCGGCGTCCCAAGGCGGCACTCCGCACTCATGCATCGCACGCTTCGCCTCCGGGGTAGCCCGCTGCAGCCATTCTACCCACGTCTCCAGTACTCCATCCGGTTCCCGCTTGCGGCTCCGCCCCAAGATCATGCGAGTCATCTTCAGCTGGGTGGATCTCAGCCGCGCCATCCTCGACTCTGTCATCACCCAAGATACGCAACCGTCACAGCCGCCACCAGCTTGTTGATCTGTTCGATGATATACTCGCTCTTGGTGTCCTCTGGGAAGTTCCCGAAGGTGACGGCGCGCCTCTTCTCATCGTCCTGGCCGGCTGACCTGAGGCCTCCTCCACCGCCTCCTCCTCCTCCGCCGCTTCCTGTTCCTGCTACCCTGCCGACTCCTACCCCTTTTCACGATGTCTTTAACCAATTGCGGCAAAGGATGTCATGTAAGGGGATATGTGACCTTGACAAGGGGATATGTGACGCTAGTGCCCTCTAAAAGCTTGAGGCGCCCTCGTGAGCTTGAGGCGCCCTCATCATCCCCCCCACGGACCCCAAACCGCGAGTTTGACCCCCTCTAGGGCCCGATACGACCCCCAATTGAAACGCCACGGGGGAACGGACGGCCTCACAACGTGCCACGAGGGCCCCAAGGGGCCCCCAAAACGGTCCAAGAGGGCCCCGAGCCGCCAAAAAAATCAAGCCAAGACGCCTAAGATGGCATCCGGACGGCCCAAGGTCCCCCCAAGACGCTCCCAGAGGCCTCTAAGAGGCCCCCCAGGAGGGCACCAAAAAACAACATTCTCCCCCTTCCCAGAGGAAACCTTGGCCTGTTGCGTTTTCGCAACGAAGACGATGGCCCAAGAGGCCTCCAAAATCGCCCCGAAACGGCCCAGGCAGCCCCCAACAGGGCACCACAACGGCCCAAGAGGGCCCCACAACGGCCCCCCCAAAAAAACAAGACGGCCCAGGGGGGCCCCAGGACGGCCCTACGAGGGGGCCCAGAAAGCGAACCCGTGCGGACATTTCGAGCCTTCGGCCCCAAGACGCCCCTGGGTTGCCCCCAGAAACCCATAAGGAACTCTGAGAGGGCCCAAGAAGCCCCCACGAGGCCTCCATGAAGCCCCCAAGAGGTCCCAAACTGCTTCCAGGACGCCCCCGAAAAGCAAGAGACCCATCAACCCCACAACACAGGCACGGTAGCGGGATGCCTACAAGCCTCCCCCGAGTAACTTCCGACGAGACCCCATCAACTATCCCACTGGCCTCACACCCACAAGCCAGGCACGGTGGCGGGATGGACCGACGGCCATTCGATGATCATGCGTCAACGGCGAACATACCTATCCCACCGGCCTCAGACCTACAAGCTACGCACGGTGGCGGGACGGACCGAAGGCCATTCGATAATCACGCGTCCACGGCGAACACTGCGAATGTCAGCCGCGGCAAATACAATGATCCCAAAGTGTTTCCGCCAGACATTGCCCCCCCCCCCCCCCTTCGTCCCCCGAGAACGCGCCGAATAAACCCCGCGAGACATATCCGACTCCGACGCACAACCAGGCTGGGATGGACCGAAGACTATGAAAGACTTCTACGAAAGACTTCGCGGTTAGGGACCCCGGACAAGGTCTCCAGGTCCAGGGTGCGCACGTGCGTTCCGGGGGTGCCGGCATAGCCCCCGACGGCCCCCAGAGGCACCAGCTAAGGCCCCAAACCTGGATCCTTCCTCTTCGTCCCCCTCCTGTTTTGTTCCTCCTCCTCCGCCTCATCCCCTGCCCCCCTCTAGCCCTCCTGCCCCTCATCCTTTTCTTCCTCGTCCTTCTTCTGCGTTTCCTTCTTGTCGGCTCCCTCCTCCTCATCAGCTTCGTTCCCCCTCTCGCTCTCCCTTTCTGGCCCTACTGCGACGAACCGCACAGAAGGCGTTCGAATGCGAATTATTTGCACGCTCTGCACTTCAAAATGCATTTTCTCGTCGCGCGCGACAGTGTCAGGCCTCACGGAGAACGACGATTTCGGTAGGTATCTCTTGCACGTGCCGCTGCACTGATACGCCTGCCAACTGCGCGCCGTGAAACCCAATCCCTGCAATCTGCGCATACGATTTGCACTCCCCCCGTCAGGTGTTCCGCCTCCTGCGCGCCACTGATGTGCCCCTGCCGCGAAAACTCCTTCTCGAAGCAGCCCCATCACTCCTGTCCGCATCTGCAGGGGCTACGGGAATTATCAAGTTTCGTGCCTCTCGAACACGACCCCGAAACCACGACTAGTCCCAAACACCATATTCATGAAATTGTTGACGCTTCGCGAATCCCCACCAGCCCATCCAGAAACGACGCCCAGAGGAATTGCCTGGATCAGGGAAGTGGGCAGCACACAGGGGGAGGAAACCATTATGAGACATCTGGTGGTATCTTGAGCCATCTTGGAGGTCATCTTGGGCTCCCCCAGGCGCTCTTGGAGTCATCTTAATCAGTGCTCCCCAAGAGGCCAACATGTGGCTAAAACCGTCGGGGCATCAATGATATGGCATTCTCGCCGAGGCCTCTTGGAGCATCTTGGGTGCCTCTGGGGGGTCTCTTAAGGCCTCTTAGGGGGTCTTTTGGGGGCCTCCTGGGGGCCTCTTGGGGGCCTCTTGGGGCCATCTTGGGGCCTCTTGGGGCCTCTTGGGGCCTCCTGGGCCCTTCTTGGGGCCATCTTGGAGGAGATCGATCAAACAAGAGGGGAGCATGAATTAGCGCTCCCCCTCTTCCCAGGAGGCCTAAATGGGGCCAAAAGCCGGGTGAAACTAATGATGTTGGCTTCCTCGCCGAGGCCCTTCTGGCATTCTCGCCGAGGCCTCTTGGAGCATCTTGGGAGCCTCTGGGGGGTCTCTTGGGGCCTGTTGGGGGTATCCTGGGGGCCTCCTGGGTGCCTCATGGGGCAATCTTGGGAGTTCTTGGGGCCTCCTGGGCGCTTCTTGGGGCCATCTTGGAGGAGATCGATCAAACAAGAGGGGAACGTCAATTAGGATACCCCCCAAGAGGCCTAAATGGGGCCAGCACCCTGGTAAAATCAATGAGTTTGGCTTCCTCGCCGAGGCCGTTCTGGCATTCTCGCCGAGGCCTCTTGGAGCATCTTGGGTGCCTCTGGGGGGTCTCTTGGGGCCTGTTGGGGGTCTCCTGGTGGCCTCCTGGGTGCCTCTTGGGGGCCTCATGGGGCCATCATGGGACTTCTTGGTGCCTCCTGGGCGCTTCTTGAGGCCATCTTGGAGGATATCGATCAAACAAGAGGGGAGTGTCAATTAGGATGCCCCCCAAGAGACCTAAATGGGGCCAACACCATAATAAAATCAATGAGTTTGGCTTCCTCGCCGGGGCCGTTTTGGACGCCCTGACGACTCGCGGCCCCCCCCTCTGGGTCCACGGGGAGGGGGTATGGGGGAGGGGTCAAGTCTCCCTCCCCGCCCGCAAGCCGTCTCGCTCACTCCCACCCGCCCCCCCAACACATACGTAGCACCCGAGCCTGGCCCGAGCCGCAACATATTCAGCAGTCGTCTTCGGATGGGCAGCTACTGGGGGCGAATCCGCCGCCGCCGCCGCCTCCGCCGCCGCCGCCCAACGCCGCCGCCGCCGCCGCCGCCGCCGCCGCTGTCCGCCGCCGCCGCCGCCGCCCCGCCCGCCGCCGCCGTCCGCCGCCGCCGCCGCGCCGCCCGCCGCCGCCGCCGCCGCCGCCGCCGCCGCCGCCCCGCCCGCCGCCACCGTCCGCCGCCGCCTCCGCCGCGCCGCCCGCCGCCGCCGCCGCCGTCGCCCCCGCTGCCGGATCACCGCCGCCGCAGCCGTTGCCGCCGCAGCCGCTGCCGCCACCGCCGCCGCCGCCCCCGCCGCCACCGCCGCCGCTGCCGCCGCCGTCGCCGCCCCCGCCGCTGCCGCCGCCACCGCCGCCGCCACCGCCGCAGCCGCCGCAGCCGCTGCCCCCGCCGCAGCCGCCGCGGCCGCCGCCGCCAAGAATACTCTGTCTTGTTTTTGGCATGGCTGGTAGGGGAGGCCGCATCGGGTTCGCTGCGCATGCTCTGAATTTGGAGGCAGAGTGTGTGTTGTATTGTTTTTTTACAAGGGATGGAGGGGGGCGCATTGACCCAGGTTGGCTCCCAGTCGCCTGGGGGAGGGGGTGTATATTAGTAGGGAACAATGATAAACCTGTACCCGAAGGGGAAGAAGGAGGAGTGGAAGAGGAAACGCTCTAAACCACCGACGCCCACAAGGCTGGTGGGACTACATACCGCCGCCGTGAAGGCGTCCACCACAGCCGGCGATAAAGGACATACAAAAACAAGGCGTCGGCGGATGTGGCGTAAGCCGAACAATAGAATCGTAAAGCTTCCCCATGAGCGAAGCAATAAAGCTAGAAGCGTAACTCCGGGATTGCTCATTGAGAGAGCTGGAAGGTTCCAGAGAAGAAGCAGGCCGGCTAGGCTGGGCAGCCTCACTCCTGCGGCTGGCGGTCAGGCAACCTCGCAGCTCCTGACCCATCCAAGGAAGGCACTCGCGATAGGCCTGGTCGGGGATCGGGGATCGGTGTGTGCGGGGGGGGCGTCGTCGGCCCTATTCTCCTCTACTCCTCCTCCTCCACTCCACCTCGACCACATCCTCTAGGCAACCACATGCAAGCCCTGCCCCTGCAGGTCAGATTTCTGAAAAACTGGCAACGGTTCAGAAGTTCAAGGATGGCTGCAGCCAAGTGAATCCAGGTGTCGATGCCCCAGTGTCGATCGGACCCGAAGGCGTAGGGTTCGCAAGTGGTCGCAGACTTCGCCCCCCCGTCCTCTTCCCTCCGTCCTCCTCCCACCTTCCCCCTCCTCCTCCGCCTCCGCGTCCTACTCCATCCTCCTCCCCGTCTTCACCCCGTCCGTGGATCCCGTTGGCTGCACGAAGCTCTGCAAAAACAGGATCGCCACCCTCCCTTGGGGATGGGGTGCGCACGGGCGCCTCCTGGGAGATGTCGTAGCCGAGGCGACACAGCTCGTTGAACCACGCGGGCGTCAGGTACAGGTAACCTATGCAGACATCACGACGCGCTCGCGGCTCACATCTCAACCATCCAGCGCCATCCCTCCCCCTCCTCCTTGTATCCCCTCCCCCTGGGCCCTTCTTCTACTCCTCTGAAGCCCTGGCATCGCAATTGTCTCAAACATTTGCTTACCCTGTTTCGGACTCCGACCCTCACGGATAAATCCGGCTCGGAAACATCCGCAGCAAGATGGTGTCCAGGGCTCTGGTCGAGCCCGAGCCTTCCACCTCTAGAAGCCGCCCGAGACCGCCTGCAGGCGTCCAGGGAACACCGAACTGGCCCGAGGAGGCCCCCGAGAAGCCCACAGGAGGCCCCCAGGGGTTCCCCAAGAGGCCTCCCTCGTGGATTTCTTCCCTCTTCTCGGGGTCGGCGAGATCGCGCAAGCCTCTCGAATCAACAGAGGGATCCAAGGCTCAGGCCCCTGTGCTGACACGCGGTGGATGCTCAGTGCTCCCACGGACATTCGCACACTCGTCCCGGCGCTGCCGCCGGGGGGGGGGGGCCGCATGCGGCCCCATGGCGCTGGCAGTGCCCTGGGGCGGGCAGAACGACACGGTAGAATCCCACCAGCCCTCTGGGCGTCGGTGGTTTAGGGTGTTTCCTCTTCCACCACTCTTTCTTCCCCTGGGGGGAAGGGTTTACCCCTCCTCCTACCCCCTCCCCGTGGAGGGGTTCCGCGAGTCGTCGGAGCGTCCAAAACGGCCTCGGCGAGGAAGCCAAAATCATTGATTTTTAAAATGGCCCCAAGAAGCGCCCAGGAGGCCCCAAGAAGTCCCAAGATGGCCCCAAGGTGGCCCTAAGAGGCCCCCAAGAGGCCCCCAGGAGGCCCCCAGGGGGCCCCCAAGAGACCCCCAAGAGGCCCCCAGAGACCCTCCAGAGGCACCCAAGATGCTCAAAGAGGCCTCGGCGAGAATGCCAAATCATTGATTTCGCTAAGGTTTTAGCCACATGTTGGCCTCCTGGGGGGGAGCACTGATTAAGATGACTCCAAGAGCGCCTGGGAGAGCCCAAGATGACCTCCAAGATGGCTCAAGAGATCCCAGGGTGTCTCATAATGGCTTCCTCTGTGTGCTGCCTACTTCCCTCTCATCCAGGCACTTCCTCTGGGCGTCGTTTCTGGATGGGCTGGTGGGGACGTCGAAGCGTTCACAAGTTCTCGGCAGACGAGCAGAGCAAACCACCCAACGCCCAGTCTGAACGTGCTCTGGACGTGCATCCTGCGAAGCGAGAGGAATCAGCATAACGATGGGGACCAAGGCTCTGGTCGAGACGCGACGTCGGTTCTCACGGCCCCCCCCCCCGCTCCGAGCCGCTCTCCTCCCCGGCCCGCTGCTCCTGCCGTTCCCGCTCCTCCCGGCCCCTGCCCTCACTCGCCCGTGGTCCCACCCCCCTTTCCGCCGCCCCCCCCCCCCCCTCTCTCTGCCCTCTGTCTCCCCGATCTCCCTGCCCTCTCCTCCGCCTCAAGCCGGAGCGCAGGGCAGGAAAGAAGACTCATCGTCGCGTTTCCGATCGGGATGTAGGGAGGGAGGGAGAGGAGATTCAGGTTTCAAATGTCGATGTCGGGCCCAAGTCCGAAGACCGATGTCGAGACAAACAACAATCAGGCGGGACCCGCGAGCCAACAATGGGCCAGATGGGGTGGGTGGCCGAATCAGCGGCAGCCGCGATAAACACGAAGAGCCCGAGAGGGCCGACGGGCGGCGAAGACCCAGGTCGGACGAAAGGGGGTTATCGCACATGGGGGGCTGGCGAATCAGCTCCCCTCGCCGATTTTCCTCAGGCGCCCATGATGCCGAGGAAGGGGCCTCGCGGCAGGGCTGAGATCAGCTGCACGCGGCAGATTTCTTTGAGTCCGCCTCCCCGATCCCCCCGTGTCCTCGATAACAAGGGATACGTCGACCCCTATCCCAGGCTTCGTGGGGTTTCCGAATGGACCAGAAATTTGGGGCCCAACCCTGGGATATACGATGGGGGGGTGCCCATCCTCGATAGGGGTGCGTCCGAATAGCCCCCTTGGGGTGTATCCCAGGGTTTTTCCATTTTTCTAAGCGGCCAAACTGTTTGGGCGAAACTCGGGGATTGGGGGAGAAACATCGCCTGCGACTCGACCCGAAGGACGAAGTCGACGGCGCCGAGCCCCGACGGTCTCCAGACGTCCGCGGACGTGCCCGGAGGCCTCCGTGGAGCCCCACGGCCTGGGCTGGCGCTGGACCCTCTCTCCCGTCGCGCGAAGCGCGGAAGGGGCGGCGGAGGAGGCGCCCAGGCAGCTCCGACCCGAACGCGCCACGCGGATAGGCGGGCGTGTGTGTGTGTGTGTGTGTGTGTGTGTGTGTGTGTGTGTGTGTGTGTGTGTGTGTGTGTGTGTGTGTGTGTGTGTCTGCGCCCCTTCTTGGCACTGGACAAGCGCGTTCCACTACTCGCATATGGCCTGGATCCGCCGACGGGGAAGTACGATCCATTACGTAGAGGCGAGACACGTGTTTCTTTGTCGGACGTTTGCGAGTAGGCACTTTGCGAGTGGTGGAGGAACGCGCTCGGTGAGCTACCTGCCATCTCACTCAATTTGTTGTCTGTTGCGGTGTGATGGCGAACGCGCGGCACAGCTGAAGCCAAGCCGGGGCCGCTGCAAACCCAACTTACACGAGGCAAGGGAGCTAAGCGGCGCGCCTCGATATCAAAAACATGAGCGACGAAACGACACGGCTCTTTAGCGCCCTTACGCCGCGGCTTATGCGGGCCGCCAGCGTGGCACACCGCGTGGAGAAGCGGCCCCGCACCCGCGACCTTACGCGAGAGGATTACCTTGCGGCGCCCATACGAGGGATCAGATAGCGATACCGTTACTGAGTATCGTTTAACCGATCCCCGTCCCCAGCGGCGTGGCCTGGGCCCCACTGGCCGATTTACCCCCCTAGATGGGGATATAGGTCGTTTCCTTCGGGCTTCGAGGGGTGTGTCCCCAACTGGAGGGTAATTTGGTGGGGGTCTCGAAGGGGATGGGGATGGGGCTGGGGTAATTGGCTGAACGGTACCGACATGGCGCTACCGCTGCAGCCATGGTGCCACCGTGCGAGGCGCGGAATCAGGAACGGAGGCGCTTTCCTGGCCACGGCCGGCCTCGGCCACGACTGTCACACAGCTCAACTCGAGGGGGACTGGGAAGGGGGGGGGGGCCTGGCGAAAGAAGACGCGCGTGGTCGCAAAGAAAACACCCGCTGTAGAAAGGCGCAGCCGCGGCGAAGGCGACGACCGCGCGCACTCGATCCCAAGACAATGTAACTTGGCAGCCGCGACTCGCGCGAGATCCCGAAGGGGAAGAGCGTGTCGGCTGTGGCGCTGGGCTCATAGCTGCTACCCCGAATGGTTCGAGCGACAATGAAGTTTAGCAATAAATGCCAACCGACGATATAGGCAGGTCAAAGAAATGAGGGGAATGAGAATAACAGAACGACAAGAAACTACGATCCAGTCGAGCCATACTTTTTCCGCATGGCCTTGGGGGCCTGGCCATAGGGGCGGGCCCCAAAAAATTGGAACACCGCTCGAGTACGCAATGGCCAGAACCGAGTTGCCCCCCCCCGCGACCGACAGCCCCCGCCCGGCTGCGCGAGGGCGCCGCGGGAGCACCCTTCCCCTGCAGGGCAAAGGCGGGAGAAATCAACCTGAAGGCCCGACACGGCCTCCCTGGCCCTGCGCAGGGAAGCGGAGGTGAGGCGAGCAGAAGGCGACCTAACGGCTGCCTCCCCCCAGAGAGAAGCACGATTGAAAGACTCGGGAGACTTTCGCATCAGGTTTAAGAGGTTTTCCCATCACACTCTTCAGATGTTTGCCCACGCGGAGCGCTCAACTGCGGCCGCCGGAAGCTCCCCGAAGGCAAC
>CAUYUJ010005335.1:460807-513090 GCA_963575745.1 Prorocentrum cordatum
AATAAATGGAAATACTGGTAGCAATCGTCGTAGTAGGAATCGTAGTTGTCGTAGTGGTGGCAAACGTAGTGCTAATCCTTATTTTTGGCAATGGGAAAAGTACGAATCATAATCGTAGCCAGTAGTCGTGATACTAGTACTGGAAGCTTCGACAGCCAGAATATTACCAATACTACGTAAATCTTATGGTATTCAGGAAAATCAATGCTGGTAATACGGGTGATCGTCTTCATCGTCGTGCTCGCAATCAAACATGGTCGTCGTAATCGTGCTTGTGGTCGAAAAAATAATATGGTGACTCTGAACTACATCGAAACAGTCGCGATGGCGGCAATGGCAGTAGTAACCGTCGTCAAAGACGTGGTAGACATACTCGCAGTAGCGCTCGTTATAAGTAGCACGTTCGTAATACAAACAATAACAAAGACTATTTGTAGAAATCGTATCAACTTCGTCGTAAACGTCGTCACAGCAAGAGCGGCATCGAATACGATTCGCGGCAATACGAAACATACGAATTGCGCGGCTGCGTCCCCCACGCCACGGCGCGCGTTAAGGGGCGTGGAGCGTCAGGCAGAAAACCGGCGTCGCGGACCTGCGCCGACGCGCATCGCGCGGGGGTCGACGCCTGATGCGCTGCCACGGGGTGCTCGGCGTCGCCCTCGGAAACCCTCGCGGAACCCCGAGAAACGACGCACAAATTCTTCAACCTCCTCAACCTTCCGAAATACTTCCCGCCCCAAGTTTTCAGACGCTCGCGCGCAGCATTCGTGATGGGGCTGGACGCGACGCAAGGCCAATCTTCTACGCCCACCCCTTGGGGGGCCCAGCCCGCGCCGCAAGTCGGGGCGCCCCCCAGAGAAGAGCGCGCCTTCATGGGCAGCGCGTGGCGGGGTCAGCGGTTGAAAGGCGCGAGCGCTGCCACCGGCCAGAACGGCGCCGCCCTCCTCGCCCCCCCTCCCCCCTTGCGACGTGAAAGACGCGCGGCGGAAGTAAATGGAACATGCGGCGCCCGCGACGCTCATCTTCCCAGGGGGCGCGCAAAGGCGGAGCGCCGACAAGGCCCGGCAGGGGCGAAAGGAAAAAGCAACATCGCAGCAACAGCATTCACAAAGAGGCCGCAGAGAAACGTCGCGATGTTCACCTGCGGGATGGATTGCGGGAGGCCTCCACTTGTTGGAGAAGAGCACGACGCGCGCCTGACAAACGCGACAGAGACAAACATGATTGCAAAAACGCACGAAAAAAAACATGTCGACGTGCATCTGCGGGGGGGGGGGGCGGGACTCTTCTTGCTTGACCCGAGGCGCGCAACCGCGGGCCGATTAGCGGGAACAACGCAGACGACGCGAGCTCGACAACTGGGGCCCTCACGGCAGCTGCCCCGAGCGGGACCAGGGGCGTCGAAAGCGCCGCCTTCCCCCAGACGTGAGTCAACGTGGACGGTCAATGCCACCCCGCCCAAAATGAGCTGTTCTGCGCGATTAGGGGGGCGCGGCCCTCGCCCAAACAGGGTTGCTCCTATAGGGGGGGCCGGGCCCTGGCCACCTCGAGTGGACCTTTCTGTGTTCCGCAATGAAAAGTGCCAGGTCACGGGGCTGCGACCCCCCCGCGGATGCCCTCGCCCGTCTCGGGAAGAAGGGGAGGAAAGGGGGGAGGCCCGACCAGAGACATCCGCACCCGTTCACACCTGCAGCGAGAAGAGGCGCGCGAAGAGTAAGCCTGACATCTGGGCGCTGCTCGAGCAGCGCTACCTCGAGACATGACTTGCAGACGACGCAACCTTCGCCCGCGTAACACTTGATCCCGCCCAAGATGGGCTGCTCTTCGCAACGAAGCACACCTGCGCCTGGGCGCGCCAAGGAATGCAGGCGGAGGAGATGACGGTGGCCGAGATCAGCGGGGGCCTCGGATTCGCGCGCAAGGACCGCGGCCTCGCCTGCTCCCCCACGCCGCCTGCTTGAGAGTCAGGGGAAACATCTGACGATGCCGCTCCAAAATTAACGCGGGCACGGTGACAGCGCGCGCGCAGGAACGCAACGGAGGAAGGGGAGCGAACGCAGGCAGCAAGGTAGACGGATGAGAGAGAGAGAGGGAGGGAGACAGAGAGAGAGAGAAAGAGAGAGAAATCAAAGAGAGGGATATATAGAGAAAGAGACAGAGAGAGAGAAAGAAAAAAAAAAAAAAAAGAGAGAGAGGGAAAGAGAGAGAGAGAGACAGGGATAGGGAGAGAGAGAGAGAGAGAGAGAGATGGGATATAGAGAAAGAGAGAGAGAGAGAGAGAGAGAGAGAAAGAGAGAGAGAGAAAGAGAGAGAAAGAGGGGCAAATATAAATAGAGATAACACACAAAAAAACAAGAGAGAGAGAGAGAGAGCGAGCGAGATAGAGAGATAATGCTAAAGAAAGAAAGAGCGAGAGAGGGAGAAATACATACATAAAGAACAAGAGGGAGCGATAGAGAGAGAGAGAGAGATAGAGAGAGAGAGAGGTGAAGCGAAAAGGAGAGCGAGAGAGAGAACGAGGGAGCGAGAGAGCAAGCGAGAGAGAGAGAGAGAAAGAGAGAGAGGTGGAGAGAGAGAGAGAGAGAGAGAAACAGAGAGAGAGAAACAAAGATAGAGGGGGAGAAAACGAGAGAGAGGGAGAGAGAGAGACGTCAAAAAAACACAGAGAGAGGGAGAGAGAGAGGGATAACTACAAAAAAGGAGAGAGAGAGAGAGAGAGAGAGAAAGAGAAAGAGAGAGAGAGAGAGCGAGACAGAGAGAGAGAGAGAGAGAAAGAGAGAGAGAGAGAGAAAGAGAACGAGAGAGGGATACATAAAGAAAGACAGAGAGAGAAGGAGAGAGAGAAATCTATTAACACAAAGAAGTATCATACAACAACCCAGCAACAATAGACAGATAAACACACAGAAAGAGATAAAGAGAGATGGGGGGGGAGAGAGAGAGAGAGAGAGGGAGAGAGGGAGAGGGAGAGAGAGAGAGCGAGAGAACAAGAAAGAGAGAGGGGAAACAATATAGAGAAGACACAACAACAAACATACTATGAGAAAACAAAAAAGCAAGAGAGAGAGAGACAGAGAGAAAGAGAGAGAGAGAGAGAGAAAAACACAACAAACATATACATGCATAACCACATATACGGAAATAGAGAGAGGGAGAAAGAGATAACACAACATAGAGAGAAAGGGAGACAGGGAGAGAGACAGAGAGGGGGGGAGAGAGAACATGAGAGAAAGGAGAGATAGAGAGAGAAAGGGAGAAAGAGAGAGAGAGAGAACGCGCAAACACGAAATAGAGGAAACAAAGGGAACGATAAACAATTGTCTGATACCCTCGACAATCGGAGTCATGCCCCGCGCGGGGTGCCCACGGTCAAATTCTGCCATCCGCGGTCGGAGGCTGTCCTGAAGAGGCACGGGTCGGGAAGGCCACGGTCTCCCGCCCGGGCCTCGCTCGGGGGCTGTCCCTAGGGGCGCTGCTCGGGGAGGGAAAGCGAAGAAATTTAACTGCAAACGCACTCTGGGCCAAACAACGACGGCCGCAGTGCCCAGGGCAAAGCAAAACTGAGGGGCGGCCAGACGAATGAGAAATAGAAAGGCAATATACGAATGGAGAAAGCAAAGGGACAGTGGAGGAGAAGTGACAAAAGTTCCTTGACAACGGGGCAATGCTGATATATCCCTCCCATGCAAGAAACATTGTAAAATCAACGCGTTGGCAAGCGTGGGCGCTACCACCGACGCAATGCGGGGAACTAGCCACGTATGCAAAGTCGCCAGTGTAGCTTACAACCGGAGCTGTCAACGATGGTCACGTGGCCCAGAAGGCAAAGCAAGAATGGCTGATAATATCTGAGAAAGACGGACGTACCATAGGGCCAATATTCTATACCCACCCCCTGAGAGACAGAGCGCGCACTGCAACTCGGGATGCCCCCCAGAGACGCGCGCGCAAAGGGCAACGCACAATGAGGTGAGAGGTAGAGAGGCGCGGGTGCTGCCACGGGCCAGGCCTGCGCCATCTCCCAAAAGAGTCCGTTTAGAATGCAGCCGCATATCTATATATATATATACATATATATATATATATATACATATATATGTATATATACATACATGACTGCATTGGCGCTGCGCGCCATGCACCTTCGTTCTTTGAGTTCTGCACGCAAGCGGGATGCGTGCGTGCGTACATGCGCGCATGCATGTATACACGCGCGCGCGCATGCACGTTCCGTATAAATGTCTAGGTGTATACAATATAATTACACTGCTGTATGTTGTATACAGCGTACATTTGTACATATAAATTGTTATGCGTAAAGGGTATGAACATGCATATGCAAACCGTACGGGGCATCCTCGGGCATCTTCGCTGCATGCCACGAGACCTTCAACGACTGGATCACAATGTGAAATGTCATGGGAGCAAAATCAATGAATGTTGGCATTCGGAAACATCGTGGGAGTGTTTTCGGGGCCCTCGTGGGCCGTTTTGGCGCCTTCATGGGCCGTCCTGGGGCCTTCTTGGGCCGTCTTGGGGAACTTGGGCCCGCTGGAGCCCCCATTGGACCCATCTTGGGCACTTCCGGGGACCTCCCATGGCCCTTTCGGGTCTGTGCTGGGAGCCCTTGGGGGGCCTCTTGGTTCCATTATGGGCTGTCTTGGGGCTCTCGTGGGCGATCGTGGGGCCCCGCTCGGCCGTCTTGAAGCTTTCTAGGGGGCCTTTTGGAGCGTCTTGAGGCGATCTCGGGGGCTTTGACACCGTCTTGAAAGCTGATGACATCCGAAAGGCGAATATGCTAAAATTGCAAGTTTTACTGAGGAAATGAAACGACTTTTGTGCTTTGAACTTGGAAAGCTTTTTGGGCTGCCTTGGGGGTCTTTATGTTGGCATTCGGAAACATCGTGGGGGTGTTTTCGGGGCCCTCGTGGGCCGTTTTGGCGCCTTCATGGGCCGTCCTGGGGCCTTCTTGGGCCGTCTTGGGGAGCTTGGGCCCGCTGGAGCCCCCTTTGGACCCATCTTGGGCACTTCCGGGGACCTCCCATGGCCCTTTTGGGTCTGTGCTGGGAGCCCTTGGGGGGCCTCTTGGTTGCATTATGGGCTGTCTTGGGGCTCTCGTGGGGGATCGTGGGGCCCCGCTCGGCCGTCTTGAAGCTTTCTAGGGGGCCTTTTGGAGCGTCTTGAGGCGATCTCGGGGGCTTTGACACCGTCTTGAAAGCTGATGAAATCCGAAAGGCGAATATGCTAAAATTGTGAGTTTCTCTAAGGAAATGGGACGATTGTTGTGCTTCAAAGGCCCCTTGGAAAGCTTTTTGTGCTGCTTGGGGGTCTTTATGTTGGCATTCGGAAACATCGTGGGAGTGTTTTCGGGGCCCTCGTGGGCCGTTTTGGCGCCTTCATGGGCCGTCCTGGGGCCTTCTTGGGCCGTCTTTGGGAGCTTGGGCCTGCTGGAGCCCCCTTTGGACCCATCTTGGGCACTTCCGGGGACCTCCCATGGCCCTTTTGGGTCTGTGCTGGGAGCCCTTGGGGGGCCTCTTGGTTGCATTATGGGCTGTCTTGGGGCTCTCGTGGGCGATCGTGGGGCCCCGCTCGGCAGTCTTGAAGCTTTCTAGGGGGCCTTTTGGAGCGTCTTGAGGCGATCTCGGGGGCTTTGAAACCGTCTTGAAAGCTGATGAAATCCGAAAGGCGAATATGCTATAAATTGCAAGTTTTACTAAGGAAATGGGACGATTTGTGTGCTTTGAAGGCCCCTTGGCAAGCTTTTTGGGCTGCCTTCGGGGTCTTGTGGGCCGTCCTGACGCAATTCGAGTCCTTCTTGGAGCGCTCTTGTGCTGTATGGGGGCCGCCTTGAGCCTTTCTGATGACCCCTCGGATCGCTCTGGGTCTGTTGGCAAGGCGTTTGTGGAGACCCGGAAAGCCGGGTGACCTTTTCCAAGGACGTCCAAGGGAGCCCGAGAACCCCAGATCCCGGGGGTCAAGCTTTTTTTTGGGGGGTGAGGGTCGGGCTTGTAATATTATATATATATATATATATATATATGTGTATATATATATATATATATATGTGTATACATATATATATATATACACACATATATATGTATGTATGTGTATATATATAACTACGGCGATGTCGGCTACGAAGACGATCGCAACGACGATCTCGACGTATACGACGACCATCAGCTCGGGGCGTCCGCTGGCCGCCATTGTGCCCTCAACTGAAATACGCCGTTGCACGGGAGACTTCTGGACGCCCCCCAGGCGCCGTTTGGGACCTCTCCGGAAGCCATCCCGGACACTTTTTGAAGCCTCTTAGAAGCCCTCTTGGGCTCATTTGGTCAGCCCCTGGGGTCCTCTGGAGCCGTCTCGGACCCATCCGAAGCCTGTTTGTTGAACCGAAAACTCAAGGCTGCCAAGAGCCTTCAAACACCAGGTAAATGTTGATGATGTTCGCCTTTTCGGGCTTCTCTTTGCGCCTCTTGGAGCTTTCGTGGGGCCTCTTGTGGCACTCTTGGGGCCTCCCCGGCCACGTCGGAATATCTCGAAGTCGCCTCCAGCCGTCATGAAGGCCTCTCGGTCCGATCTTGGGCCGTCTGGCCGCCCTTTTGGATCCCTCTTGAGCCGTCTTGGGCGCGCCCAAGGGGTCCCTTGAAGGCCTTCCGAGGCCCCGCAACTAACTCGTGTAGCTCCTTTTTACGTTTCGCCCGTCGTTTTCGACACCTTCGGGTGCCCCTGGGGGCAGCTTGCGGGCCCTCTTAGGGCCCTCTTGGGCAATTTTTGTAATCTTTGGGGGCCCTCTGGGGCCGTCTTAGACCCCCCCCTCTCGCCCTCTGGGACCATTTCGATTGCCCTCCTCTTCCTCCCCAGGCCTCCCATGGTCCCCACGCGTCCAAAAAACGTGGAGCGGCGATGTCTGCCCCCTCAGGTGCGCACAATCGAATCTATCCAAATCCACCGCCTCCCAAGGTCCAGGAAAAACAGTCTTCCAGGCGGTAGATACCGATAGTTGTCTTACATAATACGGCCAGACCTGGGGCAGAGGAACACCTTACAAGAACACAAGACCCTCCGCCGGCCAAAACACACAGCACATCTAAGGGCACTTTCCCCCAGGAGGCACAAGAACATCACACGAGCACGAACAACATTCGAAGGCACCCTCCCCGAACCTGCTCCGATCTTAGACCTCGGTCCGCCCACCGTAAGCGTGGGTGGGGGGGCTGCCGGCTGAGGTGGGGCGTCCCCCTGGCGCGGATCGAGAGCCGCAGGTCGGGCGCTGCAACAGTCAACTCGCATAATGCGGACGCACGATAAGGATGCAAGGACATTGGAAGGCCATGTCGACACCTTGCGAGCTGGGCGCGGCCAGCGAAAGCGGCCAAGGACGGGCCGAAGGGGAATGATACAAGGGTACCCTTGGAAAGTCGCGCATCCTTACCATGCGGGTTGAACGTATGAGTGCCCCTGGCCCAACGTGTCCCCAGGATTTGCATTGATGTCCCCACGGCCTCCAGAGAGCACTCTTCGCGAGGCACAGGGACCAACATGGAGCGAAAAGCTGGGGGCACATTGGACCAAGGGCACCTCGAGCAGCCCCAAACCAAAGTATGTATGAATCCCAGCCTCGGAATAATGAACTCATCCCCACACCCACCCAGCCCCACCTGGGCCGTGCTTGATTTCGTCCTCGGTCAGCGGCGGGTGGCACGGTCGACTCTTGAACTGGTCAGGCAGCCTGTTCTTCACTATCACCAAATGTCCTGGCAAGATGGTCGATGATCTTCGAAACGTGTGTTATCGTCAACGTGTGATTATCCACCAGAACCTTCTAATTCCACGCAGGCAACGTGGCGAGGGCCGACACAAGCTTCACAGCGTACTATCGGTGGAACTGACGGGATAAACACACCCTGGGCTAACACGCGTCCTGAATATCGTAGAGATCAATCAACATCGAATACAGAATTCTGGAATAATCGGAATGTGCGTCGGCGTCCGATTGGGATGAATCTGCTCCAGGGGGCGCTCGAAGATCGCACCAACACAACATCATGTTGCCTGGACGGGGGACCTTGTCTGTCCCGTCACGCTGCTATCCGCGCCGAATCCGCGTCGAATTCACGTCGAATCCTCGTCGGACCCTCGTCAAATCTGAGTCGAATCCACGCCGGATGCGCGTCGATTCTGCATCGAACCGGCGTCGGGCTCAAGAGATCACACCAATTTCGAAGACAGACAAAGTCCCCAAAACATTAGCCTGTAGCAGGACCCTCCCATATGCACTTGTGATTTCCGCCGTTGTATACACCGCATTCGGAAGAGCTTCGTACAAGACCACGGAACGTGTGAGGGGTGTGTCGACATGAGTGCGGTGGGCGCATGCGAACGCAGCCACTGGGGACGTCCGTGGAGCTCCCTATGGGGCCACGAAACGTGTGAGGGGTGTGCCGAAATAAGCGCGGTGGGCGCATGCGAACGCGGTGGGCGCGTGCGAGCGCAGCCACTGGGGCCGTCGGTGGAGCTCCCTATGGGGCTGCGAAACGTGTGAGGGCGTGCTGAAATGGGTGCGGTGGGCGCGTACGAACGCAGCCTCTGGGGTTGTTGGTGAAGATCCCCATGGGCCACAACACGTGTGAGGGGCGTGGAAAAAAATCGGTGCGTGGGCCGTCGGTGGAGCTCCTTATGGGGCCACGAAACGTGTGAGGGAGTGCCGAAATACATGCGGTGGGCGCGTGCGAACGCAGCCACTGGGGCCGTCGGTGGAATTCCCTTTGGGGCCACGAAACGTGTGAGGGGTGTGCCAAAAAAAAGGCGCGGTGGGCGCATGCGAACGCAGCCACTGGGGCCGTCGGTGGAATCCCTTTGGGGCCACGAAACGTGTGAGGGGTATGCCAAAAATGGGCGCGGTGGGCGCATGCGAACGCAGCCACTGGGGCCGTCGGTGGAATTCACTATGGGGCCGCGAAACGTGCAAGGAGCGTGCCGACATTTGTGCGGTGGGCGCATTCGAACGCAGCCACTGGGGCCATCGGTGGAGCTCCCTGTGGGCCACGAAACGTGTGAGGGACGAGCCAAACATGGACTCGGTGGGCGCATGTGAACTCAGCCACTGGGGCCATCGGTGGAGCTCCCTATGGGGCCACGAAACGTAAGGGGTGTGACGAAATAGATGCGGTGGGCGCGTGCGAACGCAGCCACTGGGGCCGTCGGTGGAGCTGCATATGGGGCCACGAAGCGTGGGAGGAGTGAGCCGAGATGGGTGCGGTGGGCGCGTGCGAACGCAGCCACTGGGTTCGTCGGTGGAGCTGCCGATGGGGCCACGAAACGTGTGAGGGGTGTGCCGAAACGAGGGCGGTGGGCGCATGCGAACGCAGCCGCTCGGGCCTTCTGTGGAGCTCTCTGGGGTGCCACGAAACGTGTGAAAGGTGCGCCGAAGCTGATGGTGATGATGGTGATGATGACGGTGATGGTGATGGTGATGACGATGACGATGAGGATGAGGATGATGATGATGATGATGATGATGATGATGATGAAAATTACTAGTACTATTATTACTAGTGGTACTATTATTGTGATGATGATGACACCCATGATGATGACGATGATGATTGTGATCATGATCATGATCATGATGATGATGACGATGACGATGACGATGACGATGATGATGATGATGATGATGATGATGATGATGATGTCGATGATGATGATGATGATGATGATGATGAAGAAGATGATGATGATGATGATGCTGATGATGATGATGCTGGTGATGATGGAGGGAGGAGGGGGAGGAGGAATGAAGTTAGGAAGGATTGAATGACGCGGGGCGCAATTTCTTCAAAACGAGGACCCAACACCACAGGATGACAAGACCACTTGGGCCTTCGGTGCTCCCTATGGGGCTACGAAGCGCTGTACTGGGTGGGGGAAACGCAGGGAGGAGGGAGGGTGGGAGAGGACAGGAGGAAGAGAGGAAGGAAGGAACGCGGGGTGCTCTCTCTTCAGCAACGAAGACCCAACACCACAAGATGGTTGGGAATGCAAACGTAAACAACGCAACGTGAGGGCCACGACCCAGCCGGCCAAATCCGGCATCAGAGAGGATTGATCGGATCGAGCCCTGCGGCAGTCGGTGGCGCGCACAAAGGCGGCGTATAGGTTGCACCATCTCTGGCCTGCTTAGATGGCCGCCCCCTCGCGCCACCCCCTTGTGTGCGACGAAAGCACGCCCAAAATGGGCACGGCAGGAATGGGCACGATGGGCGAACATGTTGTCCAACACTAGCTGCGGCCGCTCTTGGGCATAGCGGCGTTTTGCCTCAAACGGACTGCATCCGCGGCGGCGCCAACAACGAATCCTGCTCACAACGAAACGGAACATCTGACGTTCTGGGTCCCCGTTCTTTCCGTACTCATTTCCGTCGTACCGGAACGGGAAACGAAACGAAGCGAACGCCAGAGTCATACACGCTCAGGGAGCCCGGCATGGCGCGGAGGCCGTGGCCTCAAACACGTATAATGTGCGCGGACTCATGTGATAACCGACATTTGGAAATAGCGTCGATGCCGACATCGACTTTGTGGGTTCCTACCCCCTCCGCTCTCGAGTGGCAGGATCTTATCCCGAGCAGTGATCGCATCACTGGGCGCCAAAACTGTCTCAAAGGCTCGGAAGCTCCCCAGCCTTCTGCGAAGGTTTCTCCGCCTTCCTCGAAAGCACCAACATCTTTTCAGATGGCGCGAGGGCTTCCGAGAGAAGTCCCGCCGCCTTCTGAGAAGGGCTGCTCCTTCTCACTTCCCCTCCTCGCTCGCCGCCGATCCAATACTGGGACCCCAACGCCGTGTGGTGACGGACCGCGTGCTGACCCGAGAGCCCCCAACGGCCTCACCGCGCGGCCCGTCGCGGGACGGTTTTGGGGCCTAGGAGGCCCGTTGTCTCCCGAGACGTTCTCGGAGAGAACGACCCGAATTCCAAGAACCGCTGGGCGACCCCGAGTCCACCTCGCCATCGCTCGGACGTCCATTCGCCGTACACTTTTCGGCTCCGTGCGTGCATTTTCTCTCGCAAGATGGCCCGGTATGAGGGTCCTCGCAGAGATAACATACACACGTCCGAGAGATGCCAGGCCACTGACTCCCCACGCGGTGTGGTTACCACATCGTTTGGGGACCCCCGACGGGAGGGAGGTCAGACGACGACCTTCGTCCCAGCCTCATCCGAAGAGGGTCGGAACGCTCCGGAAGTTACCACATCGTTTGGGGACACCGACGGGAGGGAGGGAGGTAAGACGACGATCGTCGTCCCAGCCCCATCCGAGGAGGGTCGGAACGATCTGGGACGTTCTGAATTGATTTATCCTCGTGCTGGCTCCGTCCGAGGCGGGCCGGAACACTTTTGAACGCTCTGGAGCGGACTCATCCTCGCCCTGGCCCCGGGCGATACGGGTCAAGCCAGGAGCGGCTGGCACGCGGGAGCTGCGCTCGAGGGCTCCGCCCGGGCAGTATATCCGGGCCGACTGCCTCCCCCCTTCGCGATCCGCACCTGCCCTGCAACCCACCGTGAGGGGAGAGGAGAGGAAAAATGGGGGGAGAGAGAGGCCACAACATAATCCAAACACCATTTTTTTTCCACATCCTCCTCGTCTTACTCCTGCTCGCCCCACCCCTCGTCCGAGTTTGATCCGTAGCCGTTTTGGCTTCAGGATTTCAATGGAAACCCGTGGATGCAGCTAGTCTGCGGCTAGTATTCCATCCTTTCGCCCCAGGCTGGAACTTCGGCTGGTTTTCCCCTCTCGGCACGGCTGGGTTTCTGTGGGAACTGTCTCAGCCTGGCCCGTCCCGGGTCGAAGTCCTGAGCTCCAGCTGCAGCTGTTCGTCTTTTGCTTTGCGGCACCGTCAATCGCAGGTAGGGCGGTGGCTGGAAGCAAAAGCATATATGTGCTAGCTACTTGTCTGGCCACCATTGCCACCGTGTGTGTATATATATGGAACTAGAACCATCGCGCGCGTTTCGCGCGCGCTTTGGTTCTAGCCGAGGTCAAGGACAAATCGAATCAAACATCGTCGAAACGGTCCGAACGAAAAAAAGTCGACGGAAGACTCGAACAAACATAACAGAGCTCGTCCTTAGCGCTCGCGCTGCTTCGCGTCCTTGGCGTTCGCGCTGCTCTCAGATCGACTAAAGTCCGCTCAAAAAGACCCCCTGGGGCCGAAAACCGAAAGACCTCGTCGAACCTCTATCCTCGATTGATCGGTCCTCGACTGGCGCCTGCGACGACGAGCGCGACGACGGCGGAGGCGACGACGACGACGACGGCGGCGACGATAATAACGACGACGGCGGCGGCGCTGACAACGGCAAGGGCGACGACGACGACGACGACGGCGGCGCCGCCGCCGTCGCCGTCGAGGTCGTGGCCGTCCCTGCGCGGGGGGCGCGGAAGGGTCGGATTTTCAGGTCGGGCTCCCCCTCTTGAGCTCCCCTTGGGGCCGTCTTAGAGCTCTCCTAGGTCGCATTGGGGGCCGCTTGGGGTGTCTTGGCCCCCTCTCGGGACGTCTTTGGAGCCTGTTGGACCGTTTTGGGACTCTCGTGGAGGCCTCTTGCACCGTCGTCACCGCTGTGAAGACCGACAAGTCGTAGATGCTAAGAATACGCGTTTTCCAATGCAAAATCAATGATTTTGGCCTCGTGGGGCCCTCTTGGAAAGCATCTTGGAGGCCTCTTAGGGCGTCTTCGCGGTCTCTTGGGCACTGTGAGAGCCGTCTTGAGCGCCCAAGGGCTACCTTTGAGCGCTCCGGGGCCGCCGTGGAACGTTTTGGGGGCCTCATGGGGCCCTCTGGCCACGCCTTGGCTGCCCCTCGGGCTGTCTTGGGCCGTGCTGGTAGCCTCTTGGGGCCGTCTTTGGAGCCTCTTGCACCGTCGTGCACGCCGTGAAGACCGAAAAGTCATAGATGCTAGAAATGCACGCTGTCCGATGCACAATCAATGATTGTGGCCGCTAGGGGCCCCCTGGGGCGCCGTGGCGGCCTCTTGGGGCCGTATTGGGCCGATGTGCAGCCTTTTGGGGCTCCGTGGACACGTCTTGGCCGCCTCGCGAGCACGCCTTGGCCGCCTCTGGGACTGTCTTGGGCTCCTCCTGGGCCGTGTTGAGAGCCTCTTGGGCCGCCTCGGGGCCGTCGCGGGGGCCTCTTGTACCCTCGTGCACGCCGTGAAGACCGAAAAGACGTAGATGCTAAAAATGCACGTTTTCCTATGCAGATCAATGATGTTGGCCGCTTGGGCTCTCTTGGAAAGCTACTTGGGGCGTTGTAGCGGCTCCTCGGGTCCAGCGGGGGCCTTCTTGAGCGTCCAGGGGCGGTCTTTGAGCGCCCGGGGGCATTATCGGGCAATAGTAACTTGTTATTGCAAGTCATAAGTCGACGCCCCCAGGCGGGAGTGTCCCGCCGTCGGCGCACCGCGCGATGGCGGGCGCCCGCATGTCCACCCGCCACGCGCCGCCGCTACGTCGGGCGGGCCAGGCCCCGCGCGGGCGCGCTGGCGTGCCGCGCGGCCGCGCGTCGGGGTCCTTCCTCCCTCCGCTCCTCCGCGCACGGTCGCGACGTCTCCTCTTTGCCGCCTGGCCGCGGGGCGGGATATCAAGTGCCCGGTCATGTCTGCAGCGCCCCACCTGCCTAGTGTGCACTCTTAAGGTGGGGCGGCTGGCCGGGGCGTGGTCCTCTGTCTGCCAGTGCGCGGCTCTGGACCAACCCTGGGGGCGACGCGCGGGGCGTCCGTTCGCCAGAGTGCGTCGGACGCGACCGCGGTCGCGCTTCTTTTCTGGCCCAGCGTGGCCCCTCGTGGGAGTCGTTGTCTAGGGCTTCTCCCTGCGGGTCCTGTGTCCCTTGGTTCACCTCGGGCCAACACCGCTGGTCCTTGGTGACCTACGCGTTGTTTCTCCACCCTGGCGGAGTCTGTTTCAGGCCCTGAGAGGTCACGGCATTGCTATCAAGCCCAGAGTGGCATCTTACGTCGGCCCAGTGTGACCAACGTACCCATAGGGTTCCCCCTCGCGGGTCCAGAGCGACCCTCGTCTGGCGGCCCAGAGTGGCCATTCAGTAGCAGGGCAGCCGATGCCAGCCCGCATGTCTGGCGGCCCTAGAGCGGCCAATCTTCGATAGGGCGGCCGTTGCGGCTTGCCTGACTGCCAGCAGACCCGCGCGTCTCGCTTGGAGGCCCATAGTGGCCAATCGTTGCAAACGTTTCTTTCGCATTCCCAGTGAACAGTCGAGCGCGAGACTCGCAGCGCGCCAGACTCGCAGCGCAAAGGCAGCGAACTCCCGCCGTCGGTCGACGGTTTTTGCTCTGGCTGCCGCAGGTTCGCAGCGGCTCCGAATGTCGGGTGAAGTCAGCGGCTTCTGCTTGCTTGCGATGGCGGAGCAGGCTGCGCAGGCGGCGCTCGTGCCGTTCGAGGCGAAAACAGAAAGGGGCTCCTTGGTGCGCACCGCATCCCGCGCGCGGGTCGCGTACGCAGACACAGTGTTGTCGCAGGCGCGCGAGCGGCTTCGCTACCTGCTGGTTAAGGGGGCGGGCCCCAGGCTGCAGGGGCGAGCGCCAAGGGGCCCGCCCCTAGCAATGCCAGCACCACCTGCCAACGAGAGCTGCTGGTCGCCAGTCCGACTCGGAGCAGTCGGCCCTCGGTTAGTAAGGCTGGAGCAGGTGTGGGCTGAACTGCGCTTCGCCCTGGCCCAATGCGCGCCGCGTTTGCCGCGCGACGTCTGCCATGCCATAATGGGCTACGCTAAGCCCCAGATCGTCTCTGCGCCCGTGCTACGCTACCGTCTAATGGACAATCCAGACAGCGGCGATGAAGCGCACTTCCGCCGGGCAAAGCTGCGAGCGCGCCCGCCAGCGCGGGTCGCGGGCGCCTAGGGCGGCGCACGCGACCACAACGCTTTTAACAAACGCGCGCGCTCGTGCCGCGCGCGTCGCCCCAGTGTGGATTTGCGCGCTCCCCCCCGCAACTGGAGGCCGCATAAGGGTCGCTGCGCGGGCTAGTAAGTACGCCGTGTAGCGATGTCGTCTGACGACGAGGTGCCGTCAACGCAGCCCGCCTCATGTCGCGAGACGTGTCACATTGGCCCTTTTGCGTGTTCTTACTGTCGCGTGTGCGGGCGGCGGGAGCATCCAGCCCCCCAGCGCGATCGCAGCAGATCGTCGCCACGGCGGCGCACATCTGCCAGGGCCCTCAGGCAGCCCCTCGATGGAGCTGACGGCCACGGTGCCGCTTGGGCCGCGCGCACGAAGCGCGAGGATCGACCAGCTGGCCAGCGCCTGCCCGCTCGGTAAGACGCGTGACCCGCGCTCACGGCCATAAGCGGACCAGGTTTCCGCAGGCATCTCGCGTTGCGTTCCCGGCGCCGCCGTTCCTCCCCCGCGTTCGGGGTGCGCGCGTTCGTTTTGCGTCTGCGAAGCGGCGGACCAAGTATCTGCGGGCACCTCGCTCGTGTTGCTACCGGCGTCGCCGTCTTTCTGTGCGCGTGTTGAGTGCGCTGCGTTGCAGTCGGCCCGCCGCGTGATCCCCGCGTGCGCGAGCAGTGCGACGCTGGTGTTTTCTGGCTTCTTTGTTCGTGATGGCGGACGGACCGCCGATGAGCTTTCTGCGCCAAGACCCCGTGTTCGGGGCAGAATGGTCGGACATCGAATACAAGGCTGCGATTGACTGCCTAGGCGCTGATAAGCTGCTGGCGCCGGCACAGCTGGCGAACATTCGGCTAGAAGAGCTGTCAGGCTCGGAGGGCCTGCCAGCGGGCGTGAAAGGCGTGCTCCGCCGCGCGCTGGAGCGCGCCACAACTGCGGGTAAGCAGGCAGCGTGCGCGAGCGCGCCCGGCGAGCCCCCCTGGTCTGCACGCTCGCATCGGGGCGGAGGCCAATGTGGAAATGGCCGCCCCCGTACACCACGTAGACGTGGGCGCTGAGTTGGCGACGATTACGTTGAACGGCCTCAGCCAGACGATCTGGCCGAGGCGCGCCCTCACGTGAGCGCGCCAGCGGCGGTGACAGCGGTCGCTGCCCTGCACAGGAGCGAGAAATGTGATTGGATGGCTGCCGAGGTCGTACGCGCGAGAAAGAAGGGCTGCGCAAATCCTTTCGTTTACTCTGATTTGCGCAGCTTTCTCCCGACCTGGGCCGCGAGCGCCCACGGGGTCGACGACGCAGACGCCAACGGAGTGGCGGCTGAGTGCGGCAGTAAAGGTCAGCGCGCGTTGTCGTGGGCCGAGTTTCACCTCGCCCACGACGCATGGGCGACTGCGGCTGCTGCCACTAAGCAGCTATCTTACGCACGCCGCTTGGAGCATAAGCGATTTGTGCTCCAGGTCCGCGACGTGCCAGCGCGCACACGCAGCGGCGCGTCACCCGTTGCCTTTCGCGAGGTGGCCTTGGAAGCTCCGCCCGCGGGCCGCAAGGCGGGGCTTGGGCTCCTGCACGACAACATCGTCCGCAAGAGCTGGGCCGAGCGCTCGCGACAGAGCGGCGTCGAGAAGTTCAATATTGAGGAGGCCTCGAAAGGGCTCGACGCGTTGTCCCTGCGGTCTGCCGAGAACGAGTTCGACCGCGCAGCCAAGGTCGCCCGCGCGCGCCGGGGGCGTCGCGCGTGACAGTTGCGTTTGCAGGCGCAGGGGCAGGCCGCCAAGGCCACGCCCGCGGGCAACGGCCGCGGCAGTGGCCGCGCCGCGCAGAACAAGGGCGCGGCGGAGACGCGCTCTTCGCATTCCGGCGCGTCCTGGCACAGCGGCGGCTGGGGCCGATCTACGTGGAAGACGGGCGCGTGGGGCAGCTCGAGGAGGCCGGCGCCAGACGCGCCGCGCACGCCGCCCCGGCCCGCGAAATGGGCCAAGAAGTAGGGGAGCGCTCGACGTCCCCGATTCGCGGCGCCCTCGCGATGTTTGCGCGGTCGCGCCGTTCGCTCCGCGGCCGCGCGCGCGGCAGGCGCTGCTGCAGATAACGCAGGCGGTGCCCGTGACCTGCGTGGCTTTCCTGCCTGGCGCAGCGCGCCGGCCTCGCGCTGAGGCATTTTGACGCATTCGCCTGCGGTTACATTTCTATGGAGAGAGGGCCATTCGCGCGCGGCCCGTCCCAAGGCGCGCAGCGTTCCTGCTCGCGCGCATGGCGCGGCGTGCGGCGTTGCACGCAGGTCTGCTCTCGCCTAATCCGCGGTGGGTGCACCCGTGGAAGGCGTGCAAGCATCCCGCAGAGGCCAGGGCTTCTCGTGCGAGGCCCTGCTCGGCTTGGGGGTGCGCTATCAATGCTCTCGCGCCCTCGTCCTGCCCACGCGCATGGGTGGAGTGTGGCGGGTGGCATCGGTTGCCACCGCAAACGCGCGCATCGGCGGCGTCGCGCCTCTCGCGGAGTCAGCGGCGGCAGAGTTTCGTTGCAAGAGAGGACGCGCAGGGACTCACGGTTGCGCAGTCTTCGCACTCTTGTATCATGGTGGCGCGGCCACAACGGTCAAGCATCATACCGGCGCCGCCGCCGCCGCCGAAACGACGTTGCACGGCGAAGGGCGCGCCGCCCGCGCCGGCGCCGCCGGCGCGGGACGGCGCAAAGTGCGCCCTCAAGCGCGACTTCATACGTCAGGCCCAAGGCAGGACATACGAATTTGAAAAGAAGATCACGTTGGCGACAGACGTCTCAGACGCGGCGCGCCGGATCAGTGAGCGCACGCCCGGCGCGGTCCGGCGAGCGCGCGAAGAAGCCGTTTGGCGCGTTGAAACTCGGGCCCGCCAGCTCGAGCAGAGTGGCGCCATCGAGGCGTGGCACCGCGGCGCAGACGAAGGCGTTCGCGGGGTCGCCCGGCATGTCAACGGGCCGCTGCTTGCAGAGTTGGCGGCCAGCATTGGACACATTGATCGCGAATGCGTGGAGTTCTTTCGCCAGGCGTGCCCACGTGCGCGCCGTCGTTTGCCATCGCGCGCCCGTCGCGCGCGAGGGGGCGCCCCTGCTGGGTGAATCACCGGTGTCGGGCATTGGCGCGCCTGCTACATTTCCGCAAGAGAAGTCCACCGAGGTTCTTTTAAAGGGCGCCCGGGCGGCAAACAAGCGTCTGCTCGCGCGTTTGCGCTCCGACCCCAACGCGCGAGAGTTGCGGGACCTCAAGGATAAAGATTTCCGACTATGGAGGATGCGGGCGCCCGAGGGTCTGTCAGACCTCGACTTGGGCAGTATCATTCTGGTGCCCCGGTTCGGGGTAGCACAGGGTGTCAGGAGCGACGTCGCCCGCAAGGCGCGCGCGCGCGCCCGCGCGAAGCGCTGTGTAAAGTTTGTTGTGCGCGCGCACTTCGCGGCAGGCTCGCGCGGGGGACGATTGCTCCATTGCCGGCATCAACACCGCAACGCGTCCGCGTGAGCGTATGCGGCACGAAACAATTGATCACCTATACCTGCTTTGCCGACTATTTACTGAAACGGTGGCCGCTGCGTCGCGAGGGCGCAAGGGCCACGCGCGCCCGGGTTGCAGGCATCCGCTGTGCCGCGCTTGTTTAAGCTCGACATCGACGCCGCCTTCCGGAGGCTTCCGCTGCGACCTGAGCATCGGGCTTTGATTAGGGTCATATTCCGTTACAAGGATGAGGTCACGGCGCATGCTCACTGCGCGTGCCCATTCGGGGCAGGCGCGTCGTCCGCTCTCGGCGCGCACCGCGTCGCACTTGTCCCCCGCGCAGTTGCAAGCGTTCATAACTGGGAACGCGTTGGTGCCCTCATATGCGCGATTCTACGCCGCGTACTCCACGCGGCGATCCTTCGTTACGTGGACGATATGTTCGGCGCCGAAAGGTGGGCCGAGGCGCGGGGTGTCACGCGAGCCGGCCGATCGGTCGCCGTCACGCGCCGCGCGGCAGGTCGAACACCTGCTGGATTGCATCGCGCGCATCGTGAGATGCTTATTGGGCCGGTCCGCGCTGGCAGACGAGAAGATTTCCTGTGCTGTCCCGCTCGGTATCCTGGGACTTCGCGTCGACCTCTCATCGGAGAGGATGTCGTGCGTTCCGCTGCCCGACAAGATCGCTAAGTGGACAGCACGTATCACGTTGTCACTCGATTCGGGCATCTTACGCGCAGGCGTGGACCCAGTTTGCGGCCCGCCACGCAGCGTCGCGGCGCGCGCGGCCAGGTGACGCGAGCAAACTCGAGGGCGCACTAGCCTGGGCATCCGGTAACATGTTCAACCGCGCGGGGCGCGCCATGCTCAGGTTCGTTTTTCTGTACCGTGCGCCGGCAGCGCACCCATTTGCCACGCCCACGTTGCGGCAGGCCGATCTACGCCCAGGCACATCGCGGCTCTCCCGACATGCCGCAAGCGCTACGGCTAGTGCTGCGGTGGTGGTTGATCGTGCTGGGCGGCGAGCTGGCACAGTCACGAAGGTGGTGCGACGAAGCGGCGGGCCCCGTGGCCCATCTGTTCTGCGACGCAGCCAGCCGCCCGCCCATGGCGGCCGCCGTACTGTTCGTTGACAACAAATGCTACTGGACGTGCATGCCACCTGCCGCCCGGCACGGCTGCGCAGGTCAGCGTCAGTTTTGGTCGCGACGCGCGCGCACGCGTGCGCCAGGATCTTGAAGGCGTTCCAGCCCAGGGAAGATAATCAAATCATGGGCTTGGAAATGCTGAGCATTGCCCTGGGCTTGTGCTCGTTTGAACACCTGCTCCGCCGTCGGCGCGTCGTAATCTGGTCTGACAACACAGGCGCGCAGGCCGCCGCCGGCAGCGGCGCCGCGCGCGCGTTCGATCACGCTTGTCTCGCACACGGCCTCTGGGTCAAGATTGCGCAATTGCGGTGTCTAGCACGTATGGAGCGGGTGCCGACAGACGAAAATATCGCAGATGATCCGTCCAGGGATGAGTTCGGGCTGCTGCGGCAGCTCGGTGCAGAACGACATGATCCGCACCTGGACGAGGCGTTCTGCACGCCAGCGTCATGGACGTCGATGCTCATCCCGACAAGGTGAGCCAGCGCTCGTAGCACGGCTACGCTGCGAGGCAGCCGAAACTCGGCGCCAGCTATCGGGTATCTCGCGGCGCGCGCCACGGTTGACGCGCGCCACTCAGCAGGGGCTCGCACCGCAAGGTCCACGCGACCTAGCCTGTATCATTATGTCTCACGACGATTTCGCCGCTCAGCTGAGCAATGTTCTGCCCAGAGCGTCACGTGCTGATATCGACGCGGTTTGCTCTTGCCTGCGGTTTAACGGGATGACGCGCTGGCAGCACCTCGAGGGTGCGCTGTTCGATGACTTTCTGGGTCGTGAACGCCTTTCTGTCACCGCAGCGACAGCAGTGCGAGAGCTGCTGGCACGCCCGCAAGGCGGCGCGCATCGCGGGCGCGCGGGTCGCGCGCGCGCGCCGCGCGTATTCTTAAGGACGATGGGCGAACGCCAGGCCCAACGGTGGCGAGGCAGCGCGGGCACGCCCGTCGGGTCAAGGCTCTGCGAGCTCGGCTTCTTCATCGTCCTCTTCCTCGAGTGCGCGGTTATGGGCACCCCGCGTGGTCCGTCGCAGTCCGCTTTTCTCCGCACGTTGCACGCGCGCGACGTCTTCGCGCGCGTCCGCGCGCGCAGGGCATCCCAGGGCCGGCGCCGCCACCGGGGCCTCCACCCGCGATGCTTACGGCCCGTCGGCGGCGCAGCCGCAGCTCGGCAGCGGACCCAGTGGCAGCGGCGCGCCGCGCGCTACGCACGGCAACGGAAGGTTTCGAGCGTCAGATGCGCGATCCGCGTTGCGAGATCGCGAAGGCTGCCGCAGCCGTCGCGTCGCCCGAGGCGGGGCGGGCGTGGGCCCAGGGGTTGCCCGTGACAGCGCCCTGCTCGGATCGTGCCCACGGTCGCTACCGCAGCATGCCACGTCGCGCGCGCGGCAGACGCAGCGTTCACGCACGCGTCGCTGGCCGGCGCCAAGCTGGCTATCGAGAAGCGTTCGGGTTGGTCGGCGCGACCCCGCATGGCGGTCCGGATGCGCGTGCTGGAACAGCTACTGGAACGCCCAGGCGCGTTGCCAGAGGGATCCGGGCTGGGTCTCCTCTTCGTGACCGCGTACGCGTTTCTACTTCGCCTCCCGTCGGAAGCGCTGGTCATCCAACGGGCCGCCTCGCTCGACGACGCGTCGCATTTACGCGCGGGCCTTTTCATCTGCGAAGAGGCGGCCGTCTTATCGCTCGCCAGACGGAAGAACCGGGAAAGGCGGACAACTATTGTGCGCAATTGCTGGTGTCAGCGCTCACGCGCCACGTGCCCCGTGCGCGCTCTCGGCGCGCGGTTCAACTCGCAGTCCGTTGGAGAGGCCCCGTGGGCGGGCTGGTGCGCCACGGGTGTACGTAACGCGCTGCGGTCGGCACTGCGTCACACGGGAGTAGTTAACGCCGACGCCTACGGCGCCCACTCGTTCCGTCGGGGCCACGCCCAAGACATTGTGGAGTTCGGCGGCCGAGTCACCGACATCCTGAAGGCAGGCGACTGGCAGATGCCAGCTTGGATGCGCTATCTTGACGTTGAGAAGATGGAGCGCCAGGCCGTCGCCGAGGCGCATTTCGGCGCGTCGTCCAGTGACGACGAGGGTGGGGATTCGGAAGCCCCCGGCGTCCAGCGACGTCATGCCACGCTTGGTCGGTGCAAGTAACGTCGCGCCAGGCCCCTTTGCACGCTCGTTCGCCCTCGTTCGGTCCATCGGTCGCTCTCTCGCGGGCCACGCGTCTGCGGCCGTCTCTCTGCCTGGCATTTGGTGGCAGCGTGCCTGCGGGTGCCGCGGGCCCGCTGCGTGGGGCAGCGCTCGGCCTCAGCCCCTGGGTCCGTGGCAGTGGGTATGGTGCCCGTGTGCTTCGGCCTGCGCCCTGGCGCGCCAGCCGCCTGTGTCGTTTGACGCGGTGGGCTGGCGTGTCGGCTGTTGGCGCACGGCCGCGGCCTCACCCAACGTTGTTTGGGTGCCGTATTCCCCCCTCTGGGTGGCATCGCGTTCGAACGTCGCCGCGAAGGAGACTTATGGTGCAGTAATAACTTGTTATTTCAAGTCATAAGTCGACGCCCCCAGGCGGGGGTGTCCCGCCGTCGGCGCACCGCGCGATGGCGGGCGCCAGCGTGTCCACCCGCCACGCGCCGCCGCTGCGTCGGGCGGGCCAGGCCCCGCGCGGGCATGCTGGCGTGCCGCGCGGCCGTGCGTCGGGGCCCTTCCCCCCTCCGCTCCTCCGCGCACGGTCGCGATGTCACCCCTTTGCCGCCTGGCCGCGCGGCGGGATATCAAGTGCCCGGTCATGTCTGCAGCGCCCCACCTGCCTGGTGTGCACCCTAAAGGTGGGGCGGCTGGCCGGGGCGTGGTCCTCTGTCTGCCAGCGCGCGGCTCTGGACCAACCCTGGGGGCGACGCGCGGGGCGTCCGTTCGCCAGAGTGCGTCGGACGCGACCGCGGTCGCGCTTCTTTTCTCCCACCCACCAGCCTCGAGGGGGGTATGGCACCCATGTGCTTCGGCCTGCGCCCTGGCGCGCCAGCCGCCTGTGTCGTTTGACGCGGTGGGCTGGCGCGTCGGCTGTTGGCGCACGGCCGCGGCCTCACCCAACGTTGTTTGGGTGCCGCATTCCCCCCTCTGGGTGGCATCGCGGTCGAACGTCGCCGCGAAGGAGACTTATGGGACCGATTTGGGAGCCTCTTGGGGCTCCGTAGACACGTGTTGGCCACCTCTTGAGCACGCCTTGGCCGCCTCTGGGGCTGCCTCGGGCTCCTATTGGGCCGTGTTGGGAGCCTCTTGGGCCGTCTTGGGGCCGTCTTTGGGGCCTCTTGTACCGTCGTGCACGCCGTGGAGACCGAAAAGACGCATATGCTAGAAATTCACGTTTCCAATGAAACAATGCTTATGTCCGCTTGGGGCCCCCTTGGAAAGCCTCTTGGGGCGTCGTTGCGGCCTCTTGGCTCCATGGGAGCCATCATGGGTGTCCAGGGGCGATCTGTGAGAGCCCTGGGGCCATCTTGGACCGATGTGGGAGCCTCTTGGGGTTCCGTGGACACGGCTTGGCCGCCTCGTGAGCACGCCTTGGCCGCCTCTGGGGCTGTCTTGGGCCCCTCTTGGGCCGCGTTGGGAACCTCTTGGGCCGTCTTGGGGCGTCGCGGTGGCCTCCTGTGCCGTCGCGCATGCCGTCGAGACCGAAAAGACGTATGAGCTGAAAATGCACGTTTCCCTACTGGCCGCTCGGGGCTCTCTTGGAAAGCAACTTGGGGCATTGTAGCGGCTTCTTGGGCTCAACGGGGGCCATCTTGAACGTCCAAGGGCGGTCTTTGAGCGCCCTGGGGCCGTCTAGGACCGGTTCGGGGGCCACTTGCGCCTCCGCGGGCACGTCTTGGCCGCCGCTTGGCCCGGACAGGGGCGCCCCCGGAGCCCCGGGTCGGCCACGGGGGGCGCAGGTGCCGGCCTGGCGGCCCCGATCCCCTTCCGCCGGCAGATATAGATTTCCGCAACCACGCGAAGTGCTGGAAGTACAGCGGCGACCTCCAGCCCAGGCGCAACAACTGGCGTGATCCTCAAGGCGCCTGGCAAGCCAGCCCGCAGCAGCGCGTGGACAGCCCGTTCGTGGTGGCACCAAGTGATTGGAGCAACGTCGACCACCGCAATTCCACGGCCGGCAGCGTTGCCTTGGACGCGCCCCCCCCCCCCCCCCCCCCCTTCGCCCCCCACTGCCGAGCGGCTGCTGGAGACGCTCGGACGGAAGCCCCCGCCGGGAGGCGCAGAAGGAGAAGCCGCTCCGCATCTTCGCGCATTGGCAGAGGCTGCCCCCCCCGCCAGAGCCCGTCGCCAAAGCCAAGTCTAGACCACGGCCTGAGCTTGAGCGCGAACGCGGACGCCATTCCAGTGCAGCGGCAGCGCGCAAGGCACAGGAAGCTCTTGACAAAGCAGCACGCCACGCAGAGGAATGCAATAATGGCCTGCCAAAGCCCAGGCCGACCCCCACTTCAAGGTCGTCGCCTCGGCAGAAGCCAACGCGCAGCATCGGCGCCATCCTCGCCGGAATCTTGGAGGGCAAGCAGCTGCTGCGCACGCGGGTGCGACGCGCAACGACCTCTCTGCCTTCTTGGGCGCCTGCGACGAAGAGCACATTTCTAATCTGATCACGTTCGAGGGCGGCGCAACTTTCACCCTCGATGATCTGGAACTGGAGCTGCCTGGGATCGAGCAGTGGGATCGTCATGCGTCGGAGCTCGCGGACGAGCTCAGCAAGCTCATCGCAGCAGCGGAGGGCCCCTCGGCTGAAGGGCTCGCGGAACGCAAGCACCACTGCCACGAGCATCGTTCCCGGACGCCCATCAAGAAGCGCCGCGCCGCCGATGGAGTTGCGGCGGGCGCTGGAGGGGGCTGCGGCGCAGAGGCCGACGCTTCTGCTGAAGCAGCCCCAACTGTGCAAACTGGTGCTCAAGGAGCTGGAGCGGCTACTGACTCAGCATGTCCACCTGCGGCAACAGGACATCAGCTTCATCGTCGACGGCGTCTTCCCAACAGGCTGAGCTTGATGAGATTTTGTCAGCAGCGCATCAGAGAGGTGCAGCCAATTTCGGGCAGTCCAAGAAGTCGGATACCACCCTCTCGATCGATGCTGAGGAATCCAAACGCCGAGGGTAGCACTGCGCAGCTTTACCCCGAAGCTCGGCACAAGAAAGAACCCGCGCCGATCATCGAGCGCACCACTCTACACAACCTCTGCCTCCGGGGTTCGCGCGCAAATTTTTGATAATCTGGATGCGGGTGCCATCTGTTGACCAGAGACCTGCGCGCTTGCAACTGACTCTTCAGACATACTACGTCATTCAGACTGCCACGCATAGACCGACACTCTCGGCACCGTACAAAAGAACAGTGCTACCTTAATAGGCATCAAATGGCACTTGTCACTGCAGGCTTTTCGTCTTCTATCTTCATATGAATATGTTGCGTTGGGCATGGTCAGTATCTCGCAATCAGCATGGCCCCAAGGCCCACTCAACACAACGGATGTTGGAGCGTTGGAGTGGCGCATGCAATCTGCATCTCTTCTGATCGTGGGAATGTACCTCACGATGTCCACTGACACGGACCACCCAATCAATCAGGCCAAGCTCATCACTACGATTCCTTCGCTGCTCGCAATTCATGTTGGGCCCTGTGCAGTTTTTGGGGGCGTCAATGCCACCCCCCTCGAGATGGCAGAATGCATTATCAAGTGGAAGCGATGCGACTGTCATCCAACAAGCATCGCGTGCACCTCTGCTCGACTGAAAACTCACCACATCATCGACTACGCCGTCGCGTCCTTGGGTGTCAGCGATGTCTACCATGATTATCATTCGCTTGGCGCTACTGGAGGCGGTTATTCCAGTATGCGATCTGAGCTGAAGTTGCCGGCATAACGAATTTCTCCAACAATCTTGGACTTGCCGAAGCCATGCGCTTCACCATTACACGTCAAATAAAGCCAAAAAAGGCTGCCGACACAGAGGGCAACAGCTCCGCAATGAAGCTCCAAGATCAACAATATTCAAACACAGCTCACGCATCAGAGAACAGCTTGAGAGGGCCGAAACCCACGAGCAGCCCCATCTAGCAGCTGACCCCCCCCCCGAGAGAACGGCCGACCAATGGGCCAGCCGAAAATATTCCAGAGACTTTCTCTGGTGAAGAAGACCTTCCACCAGGCCTTCAAATGCGGCGACAATTTCCTGCTGCTTCTGCGATTCGCCTCGCACATCGAATAAGGCTTCGCCGGCCACAGACGTCGCCGCGGGCCTCTGCTGGCCCCGGGGCGCCCAGGACCTCTGTGAGCACCTGGCCAGGGTCGGTCCTCCTAAGGCTTCTGAAACGATCCCTGAGGCAATGGGGCCCATGGAAATTTGCGTGACAGAGCGCGATGGTCAGAATGTCAGCACCACCCTTGCGCCGACACTATTTCCCTTTTTCCAGTGCAGATCAAGCCCCCCCCCCGCACCTCCGCGTAACTTTACGCCTGCGGCCAGGGTAACTCGTGCATGTTGCGGGGGGCAGTTCAAAAGAAGACCCCTCCCAATCAAATGGTTCTTGGCCTCGGCTGCAAGCACGCCAAGTACTGCAGTGGAACGATGAGCCGCTGCGCGCACTCTGGCAGAGCATCTCCAATAATCAATTTCCCGAAGCATCGCGGCCATCGCCGCCAGATTTGATCGAGCAGCGTCTTTCTTACATGTGCGCGCCGACCGAGGCCCTCGACATGGGCCAACAACGCGGCGGGCGCATCGCGTGCTCTGTGTTTTCCGCGCGTCGGATTTTGGGCATTCCCAAAATCAGAGCACGGCGTTCTCAAGGTCGCAGCGACGCGCATGAATGCAAAGACGCGCAAACGCCAGAGCATGCCGCAGGAATAGCGCATTATGATGCGATGCGTATACTCGATGGTGGGGTATCTCGCAGGATGGCTCACTGACGCACGCAAGAGTACTAACCCCAGCATTAACTACGATGGCATCGTGCATCGCAGCGAGCCCACTGCCCCGACGCGAGCCCCCTCGACCAGCAAGACCAAAATTCTTGCGCACAGAATGACCGACGCAGCCGGCGAGATGCTCAACGCGGGCAATGGCCAGGCTTCGCGCCGAGATCGAGTAGATTGGGTCACGAGTCTTTTGGACATCCACAGTCTCTCCAGACAGGCTCTCCCCGCCAAGAGAGACGCAGCTGGCAGCGCTGGCCTCCCCCTGAAACAACGAGGAAGCTCGACGGAGCAACGACAATGTCCAGCGGCGGGTCATCGCGAGCATGGAGAGCAACGCTGGCATTGGCAAGCCGCGCATGCACGTCAAGCCTCGCCCTCGCAATGAGACTTCGATTGTGGATCCGCGCGGGGCGCGCCACGGCTCCAACAGACATCTCGCCCAAGAGAAATAGGCCGCGGCAGAAGATATGGACTTCGCAGATTTTCCGCAAAGGCAGAATTGTTGAATTTCTTCGCGAAGCCCATTGTCGAGCCCGCCAAGTACCTCTCGCTCCATTTCTGGAGCTCGAAGTCGCCGCAGCAACTCGTCGCGCGAATTCGAGCGAGGCCTCTGGCATGGGGTTGGTAGGCGGCGCCCTGAATGATCCACCGCAAGCCCGCGCCGAGCAGCTCGCAGACCTGCACAGGCAATTGGCCGCGGCTGAGGCAGGCAGGCCGCAGACCGATTGCGAAGGCAGAGGCAGCTGGCCACGGCAAATTCAAGCTGCCATCCTGGCTCTGCTCTGGAAGGAGGCCAACGCAGGACAGATCCATCGGCCTCGCCCCTGACGTCAAGTCGACTGCGGACTTCAGCGCGCGCGAAGCTCCCCACCGCCTGGGCGGGTCAAGTTGCAGGCAGAGTTGGCAGCGCCACTCGCGGCTGTTCTTGTCTTCGAGTCGGCTTGCTGCGCGCTTCCATGGGCGGAGCGGCGGCGGCGGGCCCATCGCGACCTATGCCAACTTCTCTTCTGTAAGACATCGACTCGTTTGCGATTCGCTGTAGTTCGAACGTTTGTTTGACTGAGGCCTGCGGCGTGATTTTGCACCGCGGGTTCTCTCGCTGCACATCTCGGCGCATTTGCTAACCGGAGTGCTCCGCGAGCAGTGCTGTTTTTTCGGAGGCAGCCTACCATGCGGAGCCCATCATCGCGGGGGCTTGACGAAGAGTGGGTCCCGGGCGTTTCTACATCTACTTCATTTTAGATCATGTCAAAAACAGATTCCCCGCGCCGGCAAAGCGTCTTCTCGGGTGGATGCCATCGCTTAGTACGCGTGCGGCTCCGTCAAGAATCTCATGGAAGCACCGCATGTGGGATATCATGCCATCGAGCGCACCTCTCTCTAGCAGCAAAGAGCAACCTACTTGCCAGAGGCATGGAGCTTTCGAGGCAAGTAGCAAGTCGACCACTACAGCACCACATCCGCACCACAGTCGCTCGACAAGCCACGGATTTGGGAACGCATCGAGGTCGACGCATGCGGGCTCGCCTGAAAGCAGCGAGCCGACGCAAAGTAGCATGGCAACAAGTTCACAAATCGGCAGCTCGCGCTGGTGCAGGTGGCAAAAGTCGAAAATCGACGCGCCGCATCGTGCAACGACGAGCACCTGCGAAAGTCCCATATGACTCCTCAGTAACTATATGACTCCTAAGTAGATGGAGCGCCGTCTTCATCCGCGCTGGCCTGGCGCAGAGCGCTTGCTCTCGCGATCTCGCCATGCGTTGGAGGCAGATGCTTGGGAATTCTTCTGCAAGTTGAGCTTTGAGACCAAACCCCCGCCGTTTCGCAAGTATGGCGCATGTTGGACAGCTGGCGTTTCGTTCTCACTTCGTGTCCGCAGGCGCGAACCCATGCGCAGCGCGCGGCAAGTACATGCCAACAGAGCCCGAGAGGCACCTGCTCATCGATGGCGACAATCAATAGGGCCAGCTAGCGCAATGGCCAACATCCTCTTGGACCTCCAATGGGAACTCACGAGGCCGTGGGGTTGGGCGTCGGGCCAAGGTGATCAGTTCTGAGCGACGGAGGTTCTCTTGGCTTCAGGTGTTTTCGACATCGCAAACTTAAAACCACCATTCGGCAGCACAGTAGGTAGGAGCACATGGACACGCGCAGCACGCCATAAAGCGGGAGAACTGCAGCACGGCGTTCATTTGACTGACAGCAGCAAGCAGATGCACGCAGCACACGAGAATGATAAATCACATTGGGCTGGGGCTCTAGTTAGCATGGCAGCTGGAGGTCAGTGGCCCAGATAACGAGTTCTGGATATTTGCAAGCCCGATGATTATTCCGCGGTCTGCGACAGGTGCCAATCGGGATCGAAAGAGACTCTGTTTCATCATCCATGGCAATTCGACGCGAACAATGAACTGGCACCTGTCCAAGCAACAGGGCGTTTAGCTCACCGTGCACTTGTTCATCACGAATCTCAACCTTTAGCTCACCGTGCACTCCCGGACACAGGTCTCCGCTCCACTGCTTATGGACAATGCTTTTGTATGTTCCCATGGCGCGTTTCTGCAGGCGTCTGGATGAATTGTTGGAGCTGGAGGCGTGCCGGGGGGCCGTACTCCTCATTGCCGCGATTCCGCCGTGCGCCATGAACAGTGTTCGATTCGCTCGAATTGACCAGCCATGTGACGAACTTGTCGCTGGCAAGATACAGGAAGGAACTCGGGAACAGCAGACCATGAACCATGGAGAGCTCATCGCACTGGTCAAGTTCATCCAACTCTCCCCGATTGGCAGCAGATTGATACTCATCACAGGCAGCAGCTACGTGTTCAAAGGCCTCGCCAAGATACGGACCGACTCGTACCCCCCAGACTGCAGAAATGATTGGAAATGAGCTCGACAGGCTGTGAGGTCACGGCAAATTGTTTTGATCAGAATCGACTCCCACATGTGTCCCGAGTTAACGGCCTCTGGGGGCGAATTAGTTGTTACCATTACCTTTGTGTGAAACCACTTGGCCGACACATTCGCCCACCAAATCTCTAGTAAAATTCAACTCGCTTCAAATGAATTTGAAACCGTGCACCTATCAGAGACGCGGGCGCGTTCCGTTCGAACTCGACCGGCAGCTGTTCTAGTTTATCCTTTTTTCACAGGACGCTGGAGAGGACGGAGTCCCGAGGCCCAAGCCAAAGGCGAATGCCTATGCTAAGACTCACCAGAAACCAAAAGCCTTAGCCAAGCCTAACCAGCCCAATGTAAGCAGCAGCCTTCAGCGTCAAATAAACGAATCCCAGCACGTGGTGGCCCAGATAGGCAGCAGTTCCTACGGACGGTATCAGTGCTCAGTTTGCCTTTCAGTCTTGTTAGTCAATTCGATGGCCGCCAATCAGGAGGCTTTGTCGAACGCGCGTTTCCCTGCCACTCCCGTTCAGGGAGCCCTCGGGGACTCAAACCAGGTCCGAGGGCCCTTCCTTGGGACTCAAAGGGCTCACCCGAACCGTGAAATCGCTGTCACTCCGAAGGCGGTTTTTGCTTGCACAACGTGCAGGCACATGCGTGTGGCAACTCCCAGGACCTGCCCAAGGAGTGTAAGGCATCCACAACTGCAGGCACATCGTTCCTTGACAAACTTGCTAAGGTACGAGACCTATGTTGCTTCACATCAGCAATTTGGCCCCTGCTGACTTTTTTTCATAATAATATATTGGGATGAAACGCTGCCGCTGGATATATCGAGCACAGTTGATCACAACACAAACGCCCCTGCGATCCCCGCCAAAATGGCAAGACATGGTAAGCTCAGATCCGCATGGCTACATTGCAACCGAACCGCTTGACCACCATCTCGACCGAACTGGCGGAATTCGACCACGCGTCCGACAAAATACGTTCGACGAGGGATGCGCTGTACAATGCCCCGGCCACGGGCAGCGCTACGAGGGAAAGCGGGCCCTTCGATGTGTCACTTTCAGCGCCCGTGAAAGTGACACCTCCCAGGGCCCACTTAAAGAGCCCCAGAAAGGCTCCAAGAAGGCCCCGAGAAGGCCCCAGGGCGGCACCAAGAGGGCTCCCAGAGGGACCCAAGAGAGGCCCCAAGAAGGGCCCAAGAGGGCCCTCCGCGGTGTCACTTTCAACGCCCGTGAAAATGACACCTCCCAGGGCCCACTTAGGGCCTCAGAAAAGCTCTAGAAGGCCCCGAAAGGGCCATAGAGAAAAATAGAAAAATAAACAAAAGAAAAAAAAAAAAAAAGAAAAAGAAAGAAAAATATAGAGAAAGAAAAATAAAAAGAAGAGAAAAAAAAAAAAAAAGAAAAAGAAGATAAATAAAAAAAGAAAACATAAAAAAAAAGGCCCGCCCTGGGTTCAACTCCGCGTGGCGGAGGTGGAAGCGATAACTTCAATACCCTGCTGGAGGCCTCTCAGGGGCCCTAAGACGGCACTGAAGAACCCCATCGGGGCTTTTTCAAAGGCAGAGGAGGGCGCAAAAAGGGGCCTCAGTGAGCCCCTGGTCTAACTCCACCTGGCGGAATTGGAAAAAATTAGGCGAAAATTAAAACAAAAAAAAAAAAAAAACAAAAAAAAAAAAAAAAAAAAAAAAAAAAAAAAAAAAAAAAAAAAAAATAAAAAAAAACAAGAAAAGAAAAAAGCCGCGATAGTCGTCACGCGCCTTCATGGAGCCGCTCGGAGCTTCCAAGACGGCTCCAG
Organism: Prorocentrum cordatum; assembly: GCA_963575745.1. NCBI lineage: Eukaryota > Dinophyceae > Prorocentrales > Prorocentraceae > Prorocentrum > Prorocentrum cordatum. Next base: position 491,969 of record CAUYUJ010005335.1, read on the forward strand.
AAGGCCCCAGGAGGGCCCCAAGAGGATCGAACGACGATTCCTGGAAGTGCACCAGTGAGACCCTTGTTGACCTCCGCCTGGCGGAGTTGGAAGCGACAGTTTCCAGTGCCCTCTTGGGGCCTCTGGGGGGCCCCTCAGAAAGCTTTGGGGAGCACAGTGAAGGCCTTCGCAGGGCCGCGTGAGAGCCGTACCAGGGCCGCATGTGTGCGCGGATGGGGGCGACGAGTGCTGACGCTGACGAATATGAGAATGATGAGGGCGATCAAGGCTGGCCCGAAACAAATCCTGGCGACATTGCAGGCCGCCGATTATCGGCCACGCCGCCAGGACGACGCCAAGCAACAAAACGACACCAACCAACAAACCGACACCAACCAACAAACCAACAAATCGACACCGGCCAACAAAAGGACACCAAGCAACAAAACGACACCAAGCAACAAAACGACACCAACCAACGAAACGACACCAACCAACAAAACGGCACAAATCAACAAAACGGCACTGACCAACCAAACGACAAATCACTTCACGACACCAATGAACAACGCGAAATCCACCGACCGCCAACCAAGCATAAAATCAACCGACACAACGAAACCAACCCATAGAGCCAGACCAACCACTGGATTCGTGAGTCGGGGTAGTCATGGAAGTGAGCCGCTGCAGCCCGCGGAAGCCATTAACAGTGACCAGAGCACTGCAATGCAGCAACGTCCCCGGGCGGCGGCGGGAGTCTTGGATCTCCCGCGGGACTGGAGCGTAGCGAGTTCGTCCTGGGTCCGGTTTAGTGAAGTGAAGAATTTCGGGGTGCTTGCATGGCAAAAACCTTCACTTCACTGATCTGGGGCCCCTGGAGCCCCAGGGCGTTTCAGGTCCCCTCGCTGTCTGGGTTGTCCAGGGGGCGCAGTGGCGGCTTACCAGAGGCCCTGTTCCCTAGCCTCACTTGGTTTCACCCGTGGTGCTCGACGGCCGTCTCGGAGCTCTCTTGTGGCGGTGTGGGGCAATCCCGAAGCCTCTTGGAGCCATCCCAAGGCCCCAAGGCGCCACCAATGGGGGCCCCAAGAGAGCTCCCAGAGGGCCCCGAAAGGCCTACAACAGATTGCACGTTCGCGCGAATTCTTTGTGCCACTTTGGGGGGTCCCTCTTGGGGCCCTCGGGGAACGTTCTTGGGGCCCTCCGAGGGCCCACTGGGGCCCCGGGAAGGCCCCAAGAACGCTCCCAGAGGGCCCCAAGAATGCCCCAAGAGAGCCCCAAGAGGACCCCCACAAGTGACAAAAACTATTTGCATGAGGGTGCAACTTACTCGGCGCCTCTTGGGGCGCTCTTGGAGCCGTGCTGGGCGCCACTCGTGGACGACATGGGCTGGGCGACGGCATGTGGACCCTGTCGCTTGGGCCATCGGGGGTGCTCCCCAATGGGGCCACGAAACTTGTGAGCGTATGACGGAATGGGCTGGGCGGCGGCCTGTGGGCCCTGCCTGTGGGGCCGTCGGTGTAGCTCCCCGTGGGGCCACGAAGCGTGTGAAACGTATGCCGAAATATGCTGGGCGGCGGCCTGGGAAACCTGCCGCTGGGACCTTTTTGTTGGTGAACCTGCCTATAGGGGCACGAAATGTTTGAGGGTGACATCAATGTGGCCTGGGCGACGGCATGTGGACCTTGCCGCCGGGACCTCCGATGAGCTCCTCATGGGGGCACGAAGCGTCTGAGGGGCGTGCCGACATGGGCTGGGCGGCGCACTAAGGACCCTGCCGATGGGGCCTTCGGTGGAGCACCTCACAAGGCCATGAGACTTGCGGGGGATGTGGCGAAGCAGAGACGCGGGGGAACAAGGGGGGTGTTTTGATGATGTTGATGAGGATGGTGGTGGTATTGATGATGGAGACGGCGAGAATGCTGATGATGCTGATGATGATGGTGATGGCGACGATGACGGTGGACGATGACGACGGAGACACGCGGAGAGCAGGGGCAGATACGCGAAGAGGGAGGACGAGGGAGGGGGCCGGAAGGAATGACGCGGGGCGGTGTCTCTTCAAAACGAAGAACCAACACTGCAATATGGTAGGAAATTTCTGGACGACCCCCCCCCGTGGCGCGGTCAATGTCCGCGACAGCATCGCTGGCACTACGAACGAAATTATCGAACTCTTCCTGCGACGTTACCCGCGGGGTGATCAGCCAGGGATGGGGGTCGAAACCGCCCCAGCGCAAAGCAAGTGTACAATCCTGAGAACCCCCAGCCCACATCAACCGATCGTGACGAGGCAACGCAAGAGACAGAAAACAGAGAATATAAAAAGAAAAGAACAAAGAAACAGAATAAAAAAGAAAAAAAAAGAAAAAAAAAATATAAAAAAAGAAAAAACAAACCGCAATAACCAAAAAGAAAAGGACACAAAAAAAAGAAAGAAACTCAAAAAAGGGGGGGGGGAAAACCCAAAGAACAAAAGAAAAACAAAAAAAAAAAAAAAGACACAAACAAAGTAAAAAAAAAAGAACGGTGAAAAAAAAAAAAAAATAAAGGGGAAAAGCCAAAAGAAAGGGGATCAACTAGAGAACAAGAAAAAAGTAAAAAAATACATAAACAGAAGAATAGAACAAAAATAGCCTTTGACGACCCCAACGCACGTGACATCGCATAACGCGACGCGCCATCGAAAACGTTCGACGCGCGGCCTCGGAATGACATCGGGCTTCATGGAACGTCGAATGGAAAACATGAAAAACCGCCCTGTGGGCTCCGAGACCCAAAATTACTGATGCGAAGGATTTCGGCTCGTCGATAAGGGAGAAATCCTCCTGCGAGTGCATCCCTCGTTCGGAAGGAGGAAGGCGCGGCTGTTTTTGACAAGTCCACTGGTCAACTTCGGTGTCATTGCCCTACTGTGATGACGAGTGAACAACACACACCCGCACCCATAGGGTGGTCGGAGGGAGGAGGACTGGCTATCGGTACAAAGTGCGGGTCGTTGGACCCTGTGGAAAGCTCTCGTTCGAACGGAACCCCCATCCGACAACACGCACCCATAGCCCCCGCCACCCCATTATGGGTACGGACGTGTTTTGCCCGTTTGTCATTTGACGTGTACCTTCCTGGAGACGGGGACGTCCATCATCCCAGACGCCAGAGAGGATGGCGGGCGGGATGAGGAGGCGACGAGGAGACCGAGAGGCCAGACACACTGGAGCTGGGAAGCCTGGCTTCGCGCACTGGATCCCTCGATGCGCGAGCCGCGCAGCTACCTTCGCGCCCTCTCGCCCTCGCGCCTCCTCCGCGGGGAAGGGCAACCGCTCTAGCCCAGACCGCGGCGTGAAGCGCTGCTATCTTCGCGCCCTCGGGGGTGACCTGCGAGGCAAGACAGGATGAGGGGACGACGAGTAGGCCTCATGCTGCATCTTCCGAAAACCTTCCCTGTCCCGTCGCGCCCCGATCTGCATCGAATCCGTGTCGAGTCCGTGTCGGATCCGCATCGAATCTGCTAATTCCGCGACAAGTCCGCACCGAGCCCACGTCGGGCACAAGAAAAGACACCGATTGGGGGGACAGACGAGGTCCCGCGAAGATGCAACGTAGTAGGCCGAGAGACAAAAAGAACTCTGGAAATGAGGCGGGGGGGGCGGAGACGGGACGAAACACGGATTGGTTGGTCTTGGGACGGTTCCTGAGGGTCTGGGGAGTCTGCAGTGCTTTACGACAGTCGGGGAAAGGGAAAGAGCGAGGAGGGAGCAGGGGGAGGGAGTGGAAAGGATGAAGCAAATATAGACCCCACGAAGCATCCCCGAGGACTCTGACCCACGTCAGCGTCGTCGTCGCCGCCGCCGCCGTCGTTATCGTCGTCGTCGCCTTTGTCGTCGTCTTTCAATCTCGGCTGCACCGGCCGTGCCTTCCCAATATAGCTCTGAGCAAAGAAACCAACATTCCCACCCACACCGCCGCCGTCGTCATCGTAGTCGTCGCCGTTGTCGTCGTCTTTCAATCTCGGCTGCACCGGCCGTGCCTTCCCAATATAGCTTTGAGCAAAGAAGCCAACATTCCCACCCACACCGGTGAAATCTCAATTGCAACGGCCGACCTACCCCCCCCCGTGCGGGGATTGGTGCCGTTTCTTTGGAGGCTCGCGGCACCTATCACCACCTAGAGAGGGTGCGCTGGGAGAGGTATCGTACTATTTTGTGGTCGGGGTGGGGATGGTTCTGACGATGATGAACAGAAACGCTCCATGAGGGCCCCGATCGTCCAAGGAAGACCAATGGACGATCATCAACAAAAGCTGGCCCGCTTTGCTCCAGTGCCTCGACAGAGGGTTCGGGCCCGGAAACGAGCTCAGGCCTGTGGTCGACCAGAAACTCACTCCCTTGTTCCGATGTGCTGAATGCCGTACCTCCTCCTGCTCCCTCCTGCCTTTCCTGTTCCCTCCCCCTCGTCCCTCCTCCGTCGCTGACGGTTTAACGTCATATGCGGTTCCACGACTCGCGCCGGATCTTCCACGGCGTACCCAGATTGTTTCGGTGATATCTGGCTCTGTCCAGAGCCATCTGAGGCTGCATCGGGTCATGCCAACCTGCATCGACTCATCTGGCTCGATTCCCGCAAGTCGATTGGAGAAGAGCCGCTAAGCCCTTGAAAACTCCCCACAGCCGAATTCGATTGTAGACGGCATGGGTCGCGAAACTCAGGACACAAAGGGTGCCCTTGATTTGGCTGGGCCGAGCTGTTAATCACCCTCGACTGTATCCCCCTGGGCGTCCTTTGCTCTCCTCCTCCCGCCTGGCCCTGGCCTTGGGGTCGGGGGCGGGCGGCGTCCCAAGCCGCCCCAAGAGGGGTCCAAGAGGACCTCTATATCAGGGGCCCGGGAGGTCCACGATCACCGAGGTTCTTCCGTTGGTTCCATGGTTCGCACTCTCGCCTGTCTAGGCCTCGGAAAGCCCAAGACAGCCCGGGAGGCCCGATCGCCCCGAGACGGCCCAAGAAAAGAGGCTCCCAAGAGGGCCCAAGACGGCCCCAAGCAAGATGACCCAAGGCGGGCCCCAAAGAGAGAGAACCCCAGGACGGCCCTAAAGAGCTCCGATAAGGCCCCAATCCAGTCCAAACAAGCCCCCGATACATCTTCCGAATAGGAGCCAGAGAACAAGCACACAAAAGAATCTCACACAAAGGGTTTTGGCACCACCAACGGTGCAACGCATGTGCACAAATGCGACTGGATCCCCAGCGATCCGAACCAGGGTTGATGTGCGGCCGCGCTTTAGGTTGCAGTTGACATGTATGGTGTGGCAAGGCTGTCGGCGGCGACAAGATCCCAAGATCCGCTACCAACAAACATTCCATGGTGGTTTGGCACAGCCAAACCACCGTGCAACGTCAGTTTGTTCATCCGTTGACAGCAGCACGCGTCGCGGCAGCAAAACGCAGTAGCACGCGCGGGCATGCAGGGCCGGCGATGTGGCTGGCCAACTGCCAGCGCGATTTCGGCAGAAGAGCCAAAATCCACGCAAGATCGTTTTGGGCGTGGTATCCGGCGCAGCTGCATCGCACTGCCAGGCGCCGCGGCCTTGTGGCTGTAGCGCCAGGCCCCGCGCGCTCCTCGAGGCGGGAAAGCAAGCTCCACACAAAAAGGAATCGCGCGTGCTCTTGTGGGGGCGGCGAAAACAATCGTACACGAAAGAAATTCCTTTGTGTGCCCCCCGCGTTGGCAGTGTAACCAGACCGTGCACAGAAGAATTCCACGAGACTTCGTGGAGAAGAGCCGCCAAGCCCTTGGAGGCTCCCTACAGTCGAGGTCGATTGGGGAGGACACGCGAGAGGGCACACGACCCTTCCGAGGGCCACACTGCCATAGGAATGTAGAAGGCATGGGTCACGAAACTCAGGACACAAGGGTACCCTTGATTTGGCCGGGCCGACCTGTTAATCACCCTCGACTGTATCCCCCTCCGCGTCCTTCGCTCTCCTCCTCCCGCCTCGCCCTGGCCTTGGGGTCGGGGGCGGGCGGCGTCCCAAACCGCCCCAAGAGGGGTCCAAGAGTACCTCTACATCAGGAACCCGGGAGGCCAAGGTCACCGAGGTTCCTCCGTTGGTTCCATGGTTCGCATTCTCGCCTATCTGGGCCTCGGAGAGCGCAAGACGGCCCGAGAGGCACGATCGCCTCGAGACGGCCCAACAGAAGAGGCTCCCAAGAGGGCCCCAAGACGTTCCCGAGCAAGATAACCCCAAGACGGGCCCCAGGACGGCCCAAGAGAGAGAGAGCCCCAGGACGGCCCAAGAGAATGCACCTCAAGACTGCAACAGAGAGCCCCGAGGTGGCCCAAGAGAGAGCCCCGATACGCCCACCGAGAGACCCAAAGGCCCAGAGAGAGAGAGAGAGCCCTAAGAGGACCGCAGAGCGCCCCGTTCCCCAATGCTCCACCAGTGGCTGCCCCAAGCGCGTGCGGGAACGAGCAGTCCACTAGCATGGCCGCACTTTTTCGTTACCGCATAACGCAGCCCAACCGCTTCTCTCCAGCTTCGGAAGAGCCTGGAGGACGACGAGTGCACGAGGGAGAAGAGGAAGCCGAGGCCGAAGCGGAAGCAACGACGACCCGAAAGCGCAGAAACTACAGAAGGGCTGTTGAACTGAGGAACGCAAAAGGAGGAACGAGGCCCTTTTCTGGCCCCCAAGAAGCGCCTGCGTGCACGAGGAGTGATAGAGCACCGGCCATGAGACAGAGCTCGAGGAACAGCGAACCCCCTCCGAACCCAAAACGGTCCTCATATTTCCGCGCCTTGGCTGCAGCATGGCCGCACGTTGGCTCGACGTTTCCGCCACGCCGCGCTTCCACAGGGGGGGCAGTGGGCGGCGGTGACGTTTGCCGCAGGCGCCCTCGACCCGCCGCCCCCGTGGCCTGCGGAGGGGCACTGGCGTGCTGGCCGCTGCGGCTCCTCTTGGCGGCTCCACGGCCGTGGGCCGGGGGATCCGCGGATCTGGCGCGGTGGCGCCAGATCCGGCCGGTTGACTGCGCGATCATGACCGAAACGCCTCCCACATCGAGTCCGAGTAGATGGGGTCGCAGGGTCGCGCCGCATCGGCGACGCACCGGCGCCAGTGTCGCCAGATGTGGCGACGGAACACGCCGCTAGTCCACGCGCCTGGAATCCATGACTGCGTCTCCTCGCCGCTGGTGAGTGAGCTACACTGGCGGTCTGGCCAGCTCGTGGCCGCCCGTCGCCGCCGCGCGCATTGCAATCGCATTGCATTGAATTGCTTTGCATCCCGTCGCCGCTGTGCATGGCAATCGCATTGCTTTCCATTGCTGCAATGCTTTGCATTGCATTGCATTGCATGCATTGCTTTGCATTGCTTTGCATTTTTACATTGCTCTGCATTGCTGCTTGCGTTGCTTTGCATTGCGTGGTGTTGCTCTGCGTCGCTTTGCTTTGCATTGCGTATACGGCACCACATCGGTTGTACCACATCGGTTGCACCACCTAGATTGCACGGCTAGAGTGCAAGGTATCATTGTTTGGGGTCCACGCTGGCTAACATGTGTTGATCCTCCGCAATTCTCGAAGCACTTCTGCCTGCGCCGAAGTCGTTGAAGCAGAGGTGTCCCTGCTGCGCAACCTCCATCCCTAAGTGATGGCATCGAGGGCGCAGGGCGAGAAAGCTCGCCACTCAGACGAAAATGCCCGGGGTGATAATGCCGGAGAAAAGAAAACAAGGCGATGCAATACTGCCTTTCTGAGGGGCAACGGTAAGGGGGGGGACTGGCACAGGGGGGAAGCATCGACCTGGAATCGGCGATACATCGCCTACAGATACACGATAGGCCCCCGACAGCGAATTCGTACGTTCCTGGGCGGGGTGGGACTGTCACACCCCTATCAGCAATCAATGGGCGATTGGGGGTCGATGCATCCCCCCCTCCCGTTGCCCCTGACTGTCGTTGTGGAGGCTTACCAGCACCCCACCACCGGCTCGGCTGATCTCAGTTCAGAACTGGCTCAGGCCCACCTTGCCAGTCAACAGCTCCGCAGACAGGATGCCGATGGCCGCGAACATCGCGAAGCGATGTTCATCGCGCTCAGCTTGTTGTTAAGCTCCTTGTGGCGCATGTCCTCGTCGTAGCCGAAGATGTTGGACAGGCCCAGGGGGTCGCCGAAGTTGCCCACCTCCTTCTTCGGGTCCTGCGTCCACACCGCGAGCTCCATGGCGCCAGAGAACAGAAACAGCGCCACGAAACCGTACGTGCCCGGCGCCGTCGTCACCGCGCCAACGCCCGCAGGCACCGACTCGAAGCCCGGGAACTGGATGTACTGCTGCGCCACGAACCCCAGAGCCGCCATCATGGCCACGCGCCCGTGCTTGAGCTCCGCGGTGCGCAGGTTGCGGAAGCCCTCCTCTGGGGGGGGCAACAGACACGGATACCGCTGCTCCCCCGACCTTTCCAGGGCTGCGCTCTGACCAGAAATCCGAGGAGACTCCAGCCGTGGTCACGGGGCTGCAGGACGAGTAGCGGTATCGGCATCTGTTCCTCCCCTGAGCCTCGTCGCCCACCTTGCTGAACCCGGCCGGGTCGAAGAAGCCCAGGGGGGCCATGGCGCCCAGCTGCGTCGCTGGGTCGAACGGTGGCGGCGCCGGCGGCGCCTCGGCGGCGCGCCGCGCCGCGCGCGCCGGCCGGCGCGCGGCGATCGCGAGTGCGGCCGCCGCGCCCACCGGGAGGGCAGCGCCCAGGCTGCCGCCGTTGGCCGCGCCTTTCTGCGCCGCAGTGGCCCTCAGCGCCGGCGGCGCGGTGGTCGGCTCGCGCTGGCTGACCTGGAGGCCCGCCGAAGCGGGGGAGGCGGCACCGACAAAGGTCAGGGACATCGTGCAACCTTGCCTAGCAGAGCGGTGCCAAGCACGCGGGGCAGTGCTGCAAGTGTATCGCCTGGAGCAAGCTTGAACCAAAACGGCCTGGAGGGTCTCGAAGATGGCCATTGATCGGTCCAAGATGCCCAGAGAAGGCGCAAGATACCTCCAAGAAGGCCCAAGATGGCCCCATCACGGCCCAAGATGGCCCCAAGACGGCCCAAGTGGTCCCCAAGACGCCTCAAGAAGGCTCCAGGTCACGCAAGAGGGTCTCGAGAGGCGAAATCAATGATGTTACTAAGATTTTCCCATGGTTTTCGAATTCTCGCCTTCTGGGACTGAAGAGCATCCGAAACGGCGCCAAAGCCCCCAAGACCAACCAAAGAAAGCACAAAAGGACCCCCAGGGCCCCAAGACGACCTCAGACGGCCAATCTAGCATCAAGACAGCCCAAAAAGGCTCCAAGAGGGCCCCAAGACGGCCCAGAAGGCGACAGACGGCAAGATCACCCTAAGACAACCCAAGAGAGTCCAACTATGAATGGCACCAGAAGGCCCAAAAAATTCCAGAAGGCAAGAGACAACTCCCAGACAGCCCCAAGATTTGCTCAAGACGGCCCCAGAGTGCCCTGTCCCAGCGTTCCCCTATGTAGCCGTTCCCCGCCGCTCGACATTTCACGATTCACGACACAGGCGCTTCCACCAGGCACGGGGCGGCTGTCACTCGCCGTAGGCGTCTTCGATATCCGCCATGCCCCATTAGCCTGCCGGAGGGGTGAAAGGGGCGCCGAATTGCACAACAGAGAGAGAGGCTCTGGGGCCACGCGGAAACCTGGGTAAAACCGGGGAACCAACCAGAATCTGCACAACGCCCACCTCCAAGACGGCGAAGAGGGCCCAACATTGTCTCCAAGTCGGCGCAAAAAGGTCCAAGATAGCCTCCAAGATGCACCTTAGACGGTCACGATGGCCCCAACATAACCCGAGACGGTCCAAAACGCTCACTTGGGGGGTCTCTTGGATCGTCGTGGGTCGCATTCGGGGCCCACGCGAGAGGCCCAAGTCTGTGTAAACCCGTTGGGTTTTCAATGATCGTCCTCCCTCCCATTCGTCCCTCCTGCGTCGCTGACGGCTTAACGTTACCTGCGGTTCCACGACGCGCGCCGGATCTTCCACGGCGTACCCAGATTGTTCTGGTGATCTCTGGCTCTGCCCAGAGCCATCCGAGGCTGCATCGGGTCATGCCAACCCGCATCGACTCATCTGGCCCGATTCCCGCAAGCCGATTGGAGAAGAGCCGCCAAGCCCTTGGAGGCTCCCTACAGTCGAGGTCGATTGGAGAGGACACGCGAGAGGGCACACGACCCTTCCGAGGGCCACACTGCCATAGGAATGTAGAAGGCATGGGTCACGAAACTCAGGACACAAGGGTACCCTTGATTTGGCCGGGCCGACCTGTTAATCACCCTCGACTGTTCCCCCTCCGCGTCCTTCGCTCTCCTCCTCCCGCCTCGCCCTGGCCTTGGGGTCGGGGGCGGGCGGCGTCCCAAACCGCCCCAAGAGGGGTCCAAGAGGACCTCTACATCAGGAACCCGGGAGGCCAAGGTCACCGAGGTTCCTCCGTTGGTTCCATGGTTCGCATTCTCGCCTGTCTGGGCCTCGGAGAGCCCAAGACGGCCCGAGAGGCACGATCGCCTCGAGACGGCCCAACAGAAGAGGCTCCCAAGAGGGCCCCAAGACGGTCCCAAACAAGATGACCCCAAGGCGGGCCCCAGGACGGCCCAAGAGAGAGAGAGCCCCAGGACGGCCCAAGAGAATGCACCTCAAGACTGCCACAGAGAGCCCCGAGGTGGCCCAAGAGAGCCCCGATACGCCCACCGAGAGACCCAAAGGCCCAGAGAGAGCGAGAGAGCCCCAAGAGGACCGCAGAGCGCCCCGTTCCCCAATGCTCCACCAGTGGCTGCCCCAAGCCCGTGCGGGAACGAGCAGTCCACTAGCATGGCCGCACTTTTTCGTTACCGCATAACGCAGCCCAACCGCTTCTCTCCAGCTTCGGAAGAGCCTGGAGGACGACGAGTGCACGAGGGAGATGAGGAAGCCGAGGCCGAAGCGGAAGCAACGACGACCCGAAAGCGCAGAGACTACAGGAAGGGCTGCTGAACTGAGGAACGCAACAGGAGGAACGAGGCCCCTTTCTGGCCCCCAAGAAGCGCCTGCGTGCACGAGGAGTGATAGAGCACCGGCCATGAGACAGAGCTCGAGGAACAGCGAGCCCCCTCCGAACCCAACACGGTCCTCATATTTCGGCGCCTTGGCTGCAGCATGGCCGCACGTTGGCTCGACGTTTCCGCCACGCCGCGCTTCCACAGGGGGGCAGTGGGCGGCGGTGACGTTTGCCGCAGGCGCCCTCGACCCGCCGCCCCCGTGGCCTGCGGAGGGGCACTGGCGTGCTGGCCGCTGCGGCTCCTCTTGGCGGCTCCACGGCCGTGGGCCGGGGGATCCGCGGATCTGGCGCGGTGGCGCCAGATCCGGCCGGTTGACTGTGCGATCATGACCGAAACGCCTCCCACATCGAGTCCGAGTAGATGGGGTCGCAGGGTCGCGCCGCATCGGCGATGCACAGGCGATCCGTGGATCTGGTCCGTTGGCGCCGGACCCACGGATGGGGGAAGGTACCCCCGAAACAGGAGGCCAGCCAGTGTCGCCAGATGTGGCGACGGAGCACGCCGCTAGTCCACGCGCCTGGAATCCATGACTGCGTCTCCTCGCCGCTGGTAAGTGAGCTACACTGGCGGTCTGGCCAGCTCGTGGCCGCCCGTCGCCGCCGCGTATTGCATTGCGCCAATTGCTTTGCATCCCGTCGCCGCTGTGCATGGCAATCGCATTGCGCTGCTTTGCTTTGCAATGTTTTGCTCTGCTTGCATTGCTTTGCATTGCTCTGCATTGCTTTGCGTTGCTTTGCGTTGCGTGGTGTTGCTCTGCGTCGCTTTGCTTTGCATTGCATACGCTGCACCACATCGGTTGTACCACATCGGTTGCACCACCTAGATTGCACGGCATAGAGTGCAAGGTATCATTGTTTGGGGTCCACGCTGGCTAACATGTGTTGATCCTCCGCAATTCTCGAAGCACTTCTGCCTGCGCCGAAGTCGTTGAAGCAGAGGTGTCCCTGCTGCGCAACCTCCATCCCTAAGTGATGGCATCGAGGGCGCAGGGCGAGAAAGCTCGCCACTCAGACGAAAATGCCCGGGGTGATAATGCCGGAGAAAAGAAAACAAGGCGATGCAGTACGGCCTTTCTGAGGGGCAACGGTAGGGGGGGGCACTGGCACAGGGGGGAATCATCGACCTGGAATCGGCGATACATCGCCTACAGATACGCGATAGGCCCCCGACAGCGAATTCGTACGTTCCTGGGCGGGGTGGGACTGTCACACCCCTATCAGCAATCAATGGGCGATTGGGGGTCGATGCATCCTCCCCTCTCCCGTTGCCCCTGACTGTCGTTGTGGAGGCTTACCAGCACCCCACCACCGGCTCGGCTGATCTCAGTTCAGAACTGGCTCAGGCCCACCTTGCCAGTCAACAGCTCCGCAGACAGGATGCCGATGGCCGCGAACATCGCGAAGCGACCGTTGTTAAGCTCCTTGTGGCGCATGTCCTCGTCGTAGCCGAAGATGTTGGACAGGCCCAGGGGGTCGCCGAAGTTGCCCACCTCCTTCTTCGGGTCCTGCGTCCACACCGCGAGCTCCATGGCGCCAGAGAACAGAAACAGCGCCACGAAACCGTACGTGCCCGGCGCCGTCGTCACCGGCGCCCACGCCCGCAGGCACCGACTCGAAGCCCGGGAACTGGATGTACTGCTGCGCCACGAACCCCAGAGCCGCCATCATGGCCACGCGTCCGTGCTTGAGCTCCGCGGTGCGCAGGTTGCGGAAGCCCTCCTCTGGGAGGGACAACAGACACGGATACCGCTGCTCCCCCGACCTTTCCAGGGCTGCGCTCTGACCAGAAATCCGAGGAGACTCCAGCCGTGGTGACGGGGCTGCAGGACGAGTAGCCGTATCGGCATCTGTTCCTCCCCTGAGCCTCGTCGCCCACCTTGCTGAACCCGGCCGGGTCGAAGAAGCCCAGGGGGGCCATGGCGCCCAGCTGCGTCGCTGGGTCGAACGGCGGCGGCGCCGGCGGCGCCTCGGCGGCGCGCCGCGCCGCGCGCGCCGGCCGGCGCGCGGCGATCGCGAGTGCGGCCGCCGCGCCCACCGGGAGGGCAGCGCCCAGGCTGCCGCCGTTGGCCGCGCCTTTCTGCGCCGCGGTGGCCCTCAGCGCCGGCGGCGCGGTGGTCGGCGCGCGCTGGCTGACCTGGAGGCCCGCCGAAGCGGGGGAGGCGGCACCGACAAAGGTCAGGGACATCGTGCAACCTTGCCTAGCAGAGCGGTGCCAAGCACGCGGGGCAGTGCTGCAAGAGTATCGCCTGGAGCAAACTTGAACCAAAACGGCCCGGAGGGTCTCGAAGATGGCCATTGATCGGTCCAAGATGCCCAGAGAAGGCGCAAGATACCTCCAAGAAGGCCCAAGATGGCCCCATCACGGCCCAAGATGGCCCCAAGACGGCCCAAGTGGTCCCCAAGACGCCCCCAAGACGCCTCAAGAAGGCTCCAGGTCACGCAAGAGGGTCTCGAGAGGCGAAATCAATGATGTTACTAAGGTTTTCCCATGGTTTTCGAATTCTCGACTTCTGGGACTGAAGAGCATCCGAAACGGCGCCAAAGCCCCCAAGACCAACCAAAGAAAGCACAAAAGGACCCCCAGGGCCCCAAGACGACCTCAGACGGCGGCCAAGATAGCATCAAGACAGCCCAAAAAGGCCCCAAGAGGGCCCCAAGACGGCCCAGAGAGGGCCTCCAGACGGCCTCTGAAGGCGACAGACGGCAAGATCACCCTAAGACAACCCAAGAGAGTCCCACTATGAATGGCACCAGAAGGCCCCAAAAAGTTCCAGAAGGCAGGAGACAACTCCCAGACAGCCCCAAGATTTGCTCAAGACGGCCCCAGAGTGCCCTGTCCCAGCGTTCCCCTATGTAGTCGTTCCCCGCTGCTCGACATTTCACGATTCACGACACAGGCGCTTCCACCAGGCACGGGGCGGCTGTTACTCGCCGTAGGCGTCTTCGATATCCGCCATGCCCCATTAGCCTGCCGGAGGGGTGAAAGGGGCGCCGAATTGCACAACAGAGAGAAGCTCTGGGGCCACGCGGAAACCTGGGTAAAACCGGGGAACCAACCAGAATCTGCACAACGCCCACCTCCAAGACGGCGAACAGGGCCCAACAGGTTTCTAAGTCGGCGACAAAAAGGTCCAAGATGGCCTCCAAGATGCACCTTAGACGGTCACGATGGCCCCAACATAACCCGAGACGGTCCAAAACGCTCACTTGGGGGGTCTCTTGGATCGTCTTGGGTCGCATTCGGGGCCCACGCGAGAGGCCCAAGTCTGTGTAAACCCGTTGGGTTTTCAATGATCGTCCTCCCTCCCCCTCGTCCCTCCTGCGTCGCTGACGGCTTAACGTTACCTGCGGTTCCACGACGCGCGCCGGATCTTCCACGGCGTACCCAGATTGTTCTGGTGATCTCTGGCTCTGCCCAGAGCCATCCGAGGCTGCATCGGGTCATGCCAACCCGCATCGACTCATCTGGCCGGATTCCCGCAAGCCGATTGGAGAAGAGCCGCCAAGCCCTTGGAGGCTCCCTACAGTCGAGGTCGATTGGGGAGGACACGCGAGAGGGCACACGACCCTTCCGAGGGCCACACTGCCATAGGAATGTAGAAGGCATGGGTCACGAAACTCAGGACACAAGGGTACCCTTGATTTGGCCGTGGCCGACCTGTTAATCACCCTCGACTGTATCCCCCTCCGCGTCCTTCGCTCTCCTCCTCCCGCCTCGCCCTGGCCTTGGGGTCGGGGGCGGGCGGCGTCCCAAACCGCCCCAAGAGGGGTCCAAGAGTACCTCTACATCAGGAACCCGGGAGGCCAAGGTCACCGAGGTTCCTCCGTTGGTTCCATGGTTCGCATTCTCGCCTATCTGGGCCTCGGAGAGCGCCAAGACGGCCCGAGAGGCACGATCGCCTCGAGACGGCCCAACAGAAGAGGCTCCCAAGAGGGCCCCAAGACGTTCCCAAGCAAGATAACCCCAAGGCGGGCCCCAGGACGGCCCAAGAGAGAGAGGCCCCAGGACGGCCCAAGAGAATGCACCTCAAGACTGCCACAGAGAGCCCCGAGGTGGCCCAAGAGAGCCCCGATACGCCCACCGAGAGACCCAAAGGCCCAGAGAGAGAGAGAGAGCCCCAAGAGGACCGCAGAGCGCCCCGTTCCCCAATGCTCCACCAGTGGCTGCCCCAAGCCCTGGCGGGACGAGAAGTCCACTAGCATGGCCGCACTTTTTCGTTACCGCATAACGCCCAACCGGATTCTCTCCAGCTTCGGAAGAGCCTGGAGGACGACGAGTGCACGAGGAGAAAGAGGAAGCCGAGGCCGAAGCGAAAGCAACGACGACCCGAAAGCGCAGAGACTACGGAAGGCTGCTGAACTGAGGAACGCAACAGGAGGAAACGAGGCCCCTTTCTGGCCCCCAAGAAGCGCCTGCGTGCACGAGGAGTGATAGAGCACCGGCCATGAGACGGAGCTCAAGGAACAGCGAAACCCCTCCGAACTCAAAACGGTCCTCATATTTCGGCGTCTTGGCTGCAGCATGGCCGCACGTTGGCTCGACGTTTCCGCCACGCCGCGCTTCCACAGGGGGGCAGTGGGCGGCGGTGACGTCTGCCGCAGGCGCCCTCGACCCGCCGCCCCCGTAGCCTGCGGAGGGGCACTGGCGTGCTGGCCGCTGCGGCTCCTCTTGGCGGCTCCACGGCCGTGGGCCGGGGGATCCGCGGATCTGGCGCGGTGGCGCCAGATCCGGCCGGTTGACTGCGCGATCATGACCGAAACGCCTCCCACATCGAGTCCGAGTAGATGGGGTCGCAGGGTCGCGCCGCATCGGCGACGCACCGGCGCCAGTGTCGCCAGATGTGGCGACGGAACACGCCGCTAGTCCACGCGCCTGGAATCCATGACTGCGTCTCCTCGTCGCTGGTGAGTGAGCTACACTGGCGGTCTGGCCAGCTCGTGGCCGCCCGTCGCCGCCTGTCGCCGCTGTGCATGGCAATCGCATTGCTTTCCATTGCGTTGCAATGCTTTGCTTTGTATTGCATTGCATTGCATTGCTTTGCATTGCTTTGCATTGACCTGCATTGCTTTGCGATGCTCTACATTGCTCTGCATTGCTTTGCGTTGCTTTGCATTGCGTGGTGTTGCTCTGCGTCGCTTTGCTTTGCATCACATATACTGCACCACATCGGTTGTACCACATCGGTTGCACCACCTAGATTGCACGGCATAGGAGTGCAAGGTATCATTGTTTGGGGTCCACGCTGGCTAACATGTGTTGATCCTCCGCAATTCTCGAAGCACTTCTGCCTGCGCCGAAGTCGTTGAAGCAGAGGTGTCCCTGCTGCGCAACCTCCATCCCTAAGTGATGGCATCGAGGGCGCAGGGCGAGAAAGCTCGCCACTCAGACGAAAATGCCCGGGGTGATATGCCGGAGAAAAGAAAACAAGGCGATGCAATACGGCCTTTCTGAGGGGCAACGGTAGGGGGGGGACTGGCACAGGGGGGAAGCATCGACCTGGAATCGGCGATACATCGCCTACAGATACACGATAGGCCCCCGACAGCGAATTCGTACGTTCCTGGGCGGGGTGGGACTGTCACACCCCTATCAGCAATCAATGGGCGATTGGGGGTCGATGCATCCCCCCCTCTCCCGTTGCCCCTGACTGTCGTTGTGGAGGCTTACCAGCACCCCACCACCGGCTCGGCTGATCTCAGTTCAGAACTGGCTCAGGCCCACCTTGCCAGTCAACAGCTCCGCAGACAGGATGCCGATGGCCGCGAACATCGCGAAGCGACCGTTGTTAAGCTCCTTGTGGCGCATGTCCTCGTCGTAGCCGAAGATGTTGGACAGGCCCAGGGGGTCGCCGAAGTTGCCCACCTCCTTCTTCGGGTCCTGCGTCCACACCGCGAGCTCCATGGCGCCAGAGAACAGAAACAGCGCCACGAAACCGTACGTGCCCGGCGCCGTCGTCACCGCGCCCACGCCCGCAGGCACCGACTCGAAGCCCGGGAACTGGATGTACTGCTGCGCCACGAACCCCAGAGCCGCCATCATGGCCACGCGCCCGTGCTTGAGCTCCGCGGTGCGCAGGTTGCGGAAGCCCTCCTCTGGGGGGGACAACAAACACGGATACCGCTGCTCCCCGACCTTTCCAGGGCTGCGCTCTGACCAGAAATCCGAGGAGACTCCAGCCGTGGTGACGGGGCTGCAGGACGAGTAGCGGTATCGGCATATGTTCCTCCCCTGAGCCTCGTCGCCCACCTTGCTGAACCCGGCCGGGTCGAAGAAGCCCAGGGGGGCCATGGCGCCCAGCTGCGTCGCTGGGTCGAACGGCGGCGGCGCCGGCGGCGCCTCGGCGGCGCGCCGCGCCGCGCGCGCCGGCCGGCGCGCGGCGATCGCGAGTGCGGCCGCCGCGCCCACCGGGAGGGCAGCGCCCAGGCTGCCGCCGTTGGCCGCGCCTTTCTGCGCCGCAGTGGCCCTCAGCGCCGGCGGCGCGGTGGTCGGCGCGCGCTGGCTGACCTGGAGGCCCGCCAAAGCGGGGGAGGCGGCACCGACAAAGGTCAGGGACATCGTGCAACCTTGCCTAGCAGAGCGGTGCCAAGCACGCGGGGCAGTGCTGCAAGTGTATCGCCTGGAGCAAGCTTGAACCAAAACGGCCTGGAGGGTCTCGAAGATGGCCATTGATCGGTCCAAGATGCCCAGAGAAGGCGCAAGATACCTCCAAGAAGGCCCAAGATGGCCCCATCACGGCCCAAGATGGCCCATAGACGGCCCAAGTGGTCCCCAAGACGCCCCCGAGACGCCTCAAGAAGGCTCCAGATCACGCAAGAGGGCCTCGAGAGGCGAAATCAATGATGTTACTAAGATTATCCATGGTTTTCGAATTCTCAACTTCTCGGTCTGAAGAGCATCCGAAACGGCGCCAAAGCCCCCAAGACCAACCAAAGAAAGCACAAAAGGACCCCCAGGGCCCCAAGACGACCTCAGACGGCCAATAAAGCATCAAGACAGCCCAAAAAGGCTCCAAGAGGGCCCCAAGACGGCCCAGAGAGGGCCTCCAGACGGCCTCTGAAGGCGACAGACGGCAAGATCACCCTAAGACAACCCAAGAGAGTCCAACTATGAATGGCACCAGAAGGCCCCAAAAAATTCCAGAAGGCAAGAGACAACTCCCAGACAGCCCCAAGATTTGCTCAAGACGGCCCCAGAGTGCCCTGTCCCAGCGTTCCCCCATGTAGCCGTTCCCCGCCGCTCGACATTTCACGATTCACGACACAGGCGCTCCACCAGCACAGGGGGCGTGGGGACGGGGGGGGTGGGCCGGTCTGAGCCGTTGCCTGGAGCGTCTTCGTATCGACCACGCATAGCCTGCCGGAGGGGTGAAAAGGGCGCCGAATTGCACAACAGAGAGAGGCTCTGGGGCCACGCGGAAACCTGGGTAAAACCGGGGAACCAACCAGAATCTGCACAACGCCCACCTCCAAGACGGCGAAGAGGGCCCAACATTGTCTCCAAGTCGGCGCAAAAAGGTCCAAGATGGCCTCCAAGATGCACCTTAGACCTTAGACGGTCACGATGGCCCCAACATAACCAGAGACGGTCCAAAACGCTCACTTGGGGGGTCTCTTGGATCGTCTTGGGTCGCATTCGGGGCCCACGCGAGAGGCCCAAGTCTGTGTAAACCTGTTGGGTTTTCAATGATCGTCCTCCCTCCCCCTCGTTCCTCCTGCGTCGCTGACGGCTTAACGTTACCTGCGGTTCCACGACGCGCGCCGGATCTTCCACGGCGTACCCAGATTGTTCTGGTGATCTCTGGCTCTGCCCAGAGCCATCCGAGGCTGCATCGGGTCATGCCAACCCGCATCGACTCATCTGGCCCGACTCCCGCAAGCCGATTGGAGAAGAGCCGCCAAGCCCTTGGAGGCTCCCTACAGTCGAGGTCGATTGGAGAGAACACGCGAGAGGGCACACGACCCTTCCGAGGGCCACACTGCCATAGGAATGTAGAAGGCATGGGTCACGAAACTCAGGACACAAGGGTACCCTTGATTTGGCCGGGCCGACCTGTTAATCACCCTCGACTGTATCCCCCTCCGCGTCCTTCGCTCTCCTCCTCCCGCCTCGCCCTGGCCTTGGGGTCGGGGGCGGGCGGCGTCCCAAACCGCCCCAAGAGTGGTCCAAGAGTACCTCTACATCAGGAACCCGGGAGGCCAAGGTCACCGAGGTTCCTCCGTTGGTTCCATGGTTCGCATTCTCGCCTGTCTGGGCCTCGGAGAGCCCAAGACGGCCCGAGAGGCACGATCGCCTCGAGACGGCCCAACAGAAGAGGCTCCCAAGAGGGCCCCAAGACGGTCCCAAGCAAGATGACCCAAAGGCGGGCCCCAGGACGGCCCAAGAGAGAGAGCCCCAGGACGGCCCAAGATAATGCACCTCAAGACTGCCACAGAGAGCCCCGAGGTGGCCCAAGAGAGCCCCGATACGCCCACCGAGAGACCCAAAGGCCCAGAGAGAGCGAGAGAGCCCCAAGAGGACCGCAGAGCGCCCCATTCCCCAATGCTCCACCAGTGGCTGCCCCAAGCCCGTGCGGGAACGAGAAGTCCACTAGCATGGCCGCACTTTTTCGTTACCGCATAACGCAGCCCAACCGCTTCTCTCCAGCTTCGGAAGAGCCTGGAGGACGACGAGTGCACGAGGGAGATGAGGAAGCCGAGGCCGAAGCGGAAGCAACGACGACCCGAAAGCGCAGAGACTACGGAAGGGCTGCTGAACTGAGGAACGCAACAGGAGGAACGAGGCCCCTTTCTGGCCCCCAAGAATCTAAGAAGCGCCTGCGTGCACGAGGAGTGATAGAGCACCGGCCATGAGACGGAGCTCAAGGAACAGCGAACCCCCTCCGAACTCAAAACGGTCCTCATATTTCGGCGTCTTGGCTGCAGCATGGCCGCACGTTGGCTCGACGTTTCCGCCACGCCGCGCTTCCACAGGGGGGCAGTGGGCGGCGGTGACGTCTGCCGCAGGCGCCCTCGACCCGCCGCCCCCGTAGCCTGCGGAGGGGCACTGGCGTGCTGGCCGCTGCGGCTCCTCTTGGCGGCTCCACGGCCGTAGGCCGGGGGATCCGCGGATCTGGCGCGGTGGCGCCAGATCCGGCCGGTTGACTGCGCGATCATGACCGAAACGCCTCCCACATCGAGTCCGAGTAGATGGGGTCGCAGGGACGCGCCGCATCGGCGACGCACCGGCGCCAGTGTCGCCAGATGTGGCGACGGAACACGCCGCTAGTCCACGCGCCTGGAATCCATGACTGCGTCTCCTCGCCGCTGTTGAGTGAGCTACACTGGCGGTCTGGCCAGCTCGTGGCCGCCCGTCGCCGCCTGTCGCCGCTGTGCATGGCAATCGCATTGCTTTCCATTGCTTTGCAATGCTTTGCTTTGCATTGCATTGCACTGCATTGCTTTGAATTGCTTCGCGATGCTCTACATTGCTCTGCATTGCTTTGCGTTGCTTTGCATTGCGGGGTGTTGCTCTGCGTCGCTTTGCTTTGCATTGCGTATACGGCACCACATCGGTTGTATCACATCGGTTGCCCCACCTAGATTGCACGGCATAGAGTGCAAGGTATCATTGTTTGGGGTCCACGCTGGCTAACATGTGTTGATCCTCCGAAATTCTCGAAGCACTTCTGCCTGCGCCGAAGTCGTTGAAGCAGAGGTGTCCCTGCTGCGCAATTTCCATCCCTAAGTGATGGCATCGAGGGCGCAGGGCGAGAAAACTCGCCACTCAGACGAAAATTCCCGGGGTGATAATGCCGGAGAAAAGAAAACAAGGCGATGCAATACTGCTTTTCTGAGGGGCAACGGAAGGGGGGGGACTGGCACAGGAGGGAAGCATCGACCTGGAATCGGCGATACATCGCATACAGATACACGATAGGCCCCCGACAGCGAATTCGTACGTTCCTGGGCGGGGTGGGACTGTCACACCCCTATCAGCAATCAATGGGCGATTGGGGGTCGATGCATCCCCCTCCCGTTGCCCCTGACTGTCGTTGTGGAGGCTTACCAGCACCCCACCACCGGCTCGGCT